>JAJOOS010001082.1:0-121328 GCA_029582725.1 Solanum chiquidenum | reverse complement strand
AAGTAGACCCTCGAAAAAGGCTTCACTTGGAAATTTCGGATTTTGATACGGTTGCTCTAAAATTTGGGTTAGACCCATTTCCCACTCAATTTGACCCCCTAAACAAGAATATGAAGTCGGATTTTCGAAAAACGAAACAATTTTTTTATATACAGCTAAACAAGTTTCCGGTAACTTTCGTAGCACATTTTTAAGAACTGTTTGGATCATTTCAGGTACCCACAAGGTTAGTATCGATTATGCTACACTGTGTGTCTGTCAACGGTCACTACCACGTGTCCCTTACGAATTCATTGCGTCATTTTCAAATGTCTTTTCACTTTAAATCCAAGAATCGCTACTTTTCAGCGACTCGATACCCTTTGTGCTTAAATACAACTGGTGTTAGTGAATCCAAACATCCTAATCTCTTCTTAATCTTCTTTTGTGATTCATGACTTTGTTTTAAACCGTCTCTTTCTTCTCATCAAAATGATTAAGTCTTCTTCATCTTCAAAGCTTCCTATCTCCTAAGAAATTGAAAACCCCAGTTCCTTCAATATCTCCATTCCTCCCCCAGTAGAATCTCCTTCGACACCAGTCTATGGAGTTGGTGAGACGGGTGAATCCATCAAACCTCATACTGAAGTGGTGGCTTCTCCTGCACTTCCATCTGGGGAGATTTTACCTTTCTCGCCTACGTTGGTTTTTTCCAGTGAAAAATCCCAAAACTCGAAGGCCCAATTAGTTGTGAAACCAAGTGTTTACCTTCCCACTAAAGAAGTAGAAGTGGTTTCTAGGGCTGTGTCTTTTACGATGTCTGAGCGATTATTTGATGGACATTTGCCTGAGGGAAAGGACCCTGAGTCAAATATTCTAGCATTGGCGGCAGAATTAGTGGCTGTGCAATGTTTGGCCTCGCTTAGAGGAGATGTTCAACTAACTCTATTGGAACAAGAGTTGAGATCTCCAGAACAGGTCCCTCACAGTGTTCAACCTGTGTTTGACCAAACTCCCAAGTCATTTGATGTTGAAAGTAAGAAAGAGGAGGAAGAAAAAGTTCCTTTGGCGTGGAACAAGAAAGGGTTCGAGGTGCGAACGCCTTGAAAACAGTTGTCTCAGATCTAGAGGTAGTCAACACTGCTCCTGAAACCAACCTCAACAATGAACTTGCTGAGTCAGCTAATGAGAAGAAAAGAAAAGGGAAATGAAAGATGATTGAGTCCCACACAAAGGGTGCAAAAGGTAATGGGTAGTGCCATAGCAGCAAATGAGATTCAAACGGAAATGGACAGGAAGAAAAGAAGGGAAGGTCACCTGCCTGAAGAACCTACCTCAACCCCTTTGCCTGTTGGATCCAGTGATACAAAATCTGATAATGTTGCTGCGTATATGGCAAAAAGAAGGAAGGAAGCAGAGGCTGAGAGATTCAAATCAAAGGGGGTTCAGAAATCAACGAAGAAATCTCTTGTAAAGAAACTGAGTAAAAGGGCTACTGTTCAGTCAAAATCAATGAAGGTACCAGGTCCTCGTATTCAAAAGCTAGTAGAAGAAAAGGAGCCGACCATGGAAACACATATAGCAGAAATGGAGAACCAAAAGGTGCTAAATGGTAGAGTTTTCGATCATGATATTCTTACAGAACTTGGAATGTCCACTTTTTTGATTCAGTTTCCCTACAAAGTTGGGATCATTTATTTGAACCCCCAGCACCATAACTTGCATGAACCCGAGGTGTGCGAATTTTACTATAAGATGGAGCTTCTAGATAATGGAGGAATCAGGACTACTGTTAAAGATATCAAAATCTTTCTAGGTGAGGAAACCTTGGGATCATTCTGGGTGTACTTGTGAAAGGAATTCGGTCAATTGAAGGCTTCAAACCCTCCAGTGAGTTCACAAAACAAGCCACAAAGGTGGGGGACATCAAGAGAGCAGGCTTGCCAAAGAAGTTTCTTAATGGAGAATATCAACTACTCTTTGAGTTCATCAACAAGGTGATAGTACCAATGATAGAGAAAAGAACTATAGCATCTACTGCTGACCTATTTCTCGTGGAGAAGCTGGATGAACTCGAGGAAATCAATCTTCCTGCTATAATGCTTGAGCATATGCATAAAGTGATGACTTGGAAAACATCCAAACATGATATCCCTTATGGCTACTTGCTGAACTACGTGTTCAAACATTTTGAAGTGCCTTTGGGGCGAAGAATACCTGGTACTACCAAGCAAATGTTTACTGTTGTTACCCTGATGTGAATGTGTTGAAGGGAAGGCCAAGGGTAAGTCTAAGGTAGCAGATCTCCTAGAGCAGCAGACCTCTCTCAAATGAGAACTGACTGATCTAACAGTTGTCCTCAATGACAAGGAGGTTGAGATTGCGCAACTTAAGTCTCAGTGTCAGAAAGCTGTCTCGAAGGGACCTGGTACCAGTGGTGTGGATGAGCAAGTGATGCAGAAGTTGAGAGATAAGAACAAACATCTACCGAAGACAAATGCCTCACTCAGTGATAAAGTCAAAGCTCTCAACAAGCAAGTCATTCAGGCTCATGAGGCTGCAAATAAGCGAATGTCCTTTCTAATGCGAACCCTTACTCCCCTTCCCCCTCCGTCCTAAACAAGTCTAGTCTCCCTAGTTTCTTCATCCTTGTGTCAAAACTCTAGTGGCTATATGTACTATTTTGGCTCACTCATGTGGTAAGATTTTGTTGTGGTGTGTAAGTCACTTACACACCACAACAAAACGATGTAAGTGAAAGAAAAAATAGGTCCACTATGAATATGGATCGGTGTCTTCTATTTGAGAAAGGCATGCATAGGGTGCTATAGGCTGAAGATGTCAATACCGCTGTCTATCTTCAGAATAGATTGCCGACGAGAGTAGTTGAAGGAAAGACTCCATACGAAGCATGGATTGGAACCAAGCCATCAGTTGCTCATCTTAAAGTATTTGGCTGTATCTGTTACTCTTATATTGCTGATGTTAAAATGGATAAACTTGATCAAAGGGTTGATGTTGGAATATTTGTGGGATACAACAACACTTCTAAAAAATATAGCATTTTAAATCCTATTTTACAACAAATACATGTAAGTAGAAGTGTTAAATTTGAGAAGGATGTTGCATAGGGCTGGAAGAAGATACTTGTTTCTTCTTTACAGATCACTAATCAAGAGAAAAGTGCCCAAAAAGAAGAGTTGATTCTAGAGGAAGAGAAGGATTCTGATGATTTTGCAATAAGAGGTACCAGATCCATTGAAGATATATATAGTAGATGCAGTGTCGCTATGTTGGAGCCAATAGGTGTAGACAATGCATTACGAATTCCGGAATGGAGGGCTTTCATGAAGGAGGAGCTCAATATGATTAACACAAATAATACATGGGTACTTGTACCTAGACCTCCTGACAAGGAGGCTCTTGGAACTAAATGGGTGTTCAAGATTAAGTTGAATTTTGATGGCACACTCAACAAGTACAAAGCAAGGCTGGTTTAAAGGGGTACGCAACAACATGAAATTGATTTTCATGAAACCTTTGTAGCAGTTGCAAGGTTTGATACCATCAGATTTCTACTTGCAGTTGCAACAAACCATGGGTGGCAAGTATTTTAATTGGATGTTAAGTCCACCTTCCTTAATGAGTATCTTGAAGAGAAAATTTATATAGAGCAGCCTGAAGGTTTTAGAGGAGCTGGAGACCATGTATATTTGTTTAGAAAAGCTCTTTATGTCTTGAAACAGGCACCTATGGCCTGGTATTCATGGATCAATAACTATTTACTAAATTTGGGGTTTAAGAGAAATTTCAATGAAGGAACCTTGTATATTAGACTTCAAAATGATGATTTTCTTCTAGTTTCTCTCTATGTTGATGATCTGTTGGTGACTGGCAGCAACACACAGTCTATTACATACTTCAGGGAGCAAATGAAGAAGGTCTTTAAAATGAATGATCCGAGAAAAATGACTTATTTTTTTGAATGGAGGTTAATCAATCTTCTAAAAGAATCTTTGTTTCTTAGAAGAAATATGCTACTGAAATATTAAAGAAGTTTTATCTTGACAAATGCAAACCAATAAGTTCGCATGTAGTTCAAGGAGAGAAACTAATGAAGAAGGATGAGTCTGGTTCGGTCGATAATTTGATTTATTGAAGTTTGATTGGTTCCTTGTTGTATTTATCAGCCACGAGGCCTGATTTTATGTACGCAACAAGTGTGCTATCAAGGTTTATGCATTTACCAACTGAAATTCACCTTAGAGAAGCCAAAATAATTTTGAGGTACATTCGGGGCAACATTGATTATGGTGTGTTTTATAAAAGAACCATATCTATGAAATTGTTGGGGTTTACTGATAGTGACTGGGTTGGGTTACAAGACGACATGAAAAGCACTTCATATTGTTTCACTCTCGGATAAAGTGTCATTTGCTGGTGCACAAAGAAGCAAGGGTCCGTTGTTCTATCAACAACTGAAGAAGAGTACGTTGCTGCCTTCGATGCTGTCAATCAAGCTTTATGGTTGAGAAAAATCTTGATTGACTTGGGGTCTCATCCAAGCAAAGCAACTGAAGTCCTTTGTGATAATAAATTTGTTGTTGCCATGGTAAATAGTCCAGTCTTTCATGGATAGACTAAACATATTAAAATCAAATACCATTCCATTCGAGAAGCTGAAAGGGAAAATGAAGTTCATATTTTGCATTGTTGTGGTGAAGATCAACTAGCTGATATTTTTACAAAAGCGCTACAGAAATAAAGATTTGAGCTTCTTAGAGCTAAGCTTGGAGTATCCAGCAGCACTTGCATCAAGGAGGAGTGATAAATGGTGTTGTTTTTTCGTATGTGATGCTTAGTGTTGTCATGTTAGTACTTTTTTCTGGATATTTTTGTTATAACTTTTGAATTATGTTTACTGCAAAGTTCTAGAATGTAGAAGATATTGTAATATGTGGTGGAGCTTGATTTAGGCACAAAATAGGGAGTCAATTTCCAGGATTTAAGGGATTTGACACCACTTTATGTATCTATATGTAGTAAGATTTTGCTGAATAAAAAGACCTACTCCCTTTCTCCAGATTATCTCTCTATTATCATATTTATCTTCTCTTTCTCTCCTTCAGAAGTTTTGATGGTATTTGGAATCTTGATGATATCAATTTTTTTCTTTTACATTGTGTTATTACCAGCTCAAATTATATGCTCCATAAGTATACATAATTTTTATACGATCAAGTAACTTTTATCATTGCAGGAGATAACTTGTTTGAAAGTGGGGAGATTACATCTAGATGGTTGTTTTAAAACACAAAGGCCCAATCCAATGATCTTCAAGTTACACAGATCTATTTGAAGTCTACTTGCACTACAACTAAACATACATTTAGTGACAATAGATTTTTATTAGTTGAATTGCAATGCATAGAAGACTGTTGACAAGGGAGAGATTGTCTAAGATCAATGAATATATGTGCCATGATACATCATGCTTGTTATGTGGTGACCATCCTGAAAATACAGAACATTTGTTTTCACAAACTTGTCTACAAAAGATAAGAATTCGATAGAGGGAATATATCAAATTATATAAGAGGAACTGTATAGGTTTGGATCAGGTTGAGACTAGTTGTATGAGATGTTGTAATGATGCTCCAGATGTTTTTCAATAAAATGTAGTTGTTTGACCAAGAAATAAATTATCCAATAATTTTTCGTATCCTACCTTTTCATAATATCTCTAGGTTGCCGTATCCTACTTTTTTTGTTTGTACGTTTTCCGTCAAATTGCTAATGTATTGTAGGGAAAACTTATCTCCCTGTGGATACTAAGTCGTCTTTATTAGGGAGTATCTTACCCGACTTGGCCATCAAATATGAAAATAATTGGCCTTTGCAAATAAGGGAAAAAAATAAAGAAGGGAAACTTTTCCTTTTCATCACTTTGATCACCCCCTCTTCGACTTTATCCCTTACCACAATATGTCCCTCGAAACCTCAAAATAATTTTCTGTGTTTTGGAAGGTTAGGTAGCACAACTCAGCACATTTAAATGTTTTGTTTGTATTACACTTAACTGTTAAAAAAATTCAGATTACAGTAATCTTGATATGTTTATCTCTTTAAATATTGATAAAATTCCCTAAAAGAAATATTTCACCACTTTGGTGAAGTAACAAGTACAAGAATATTTAGGATTGTTGTAAGGACAAATCGCAGGTGTGAAATTAATCTCTTTGCCCAAAATTCTCTAGTTTTTTTCTTGATTATATATATGTATATGTGTGTGTTTCCCTTTTGGTTGAATACTAGACATAGATTCTTATCACTGTAGTTTGATTCATCAAAAAGGTTTCTTTCACTGTGCTTTGTGATAATTAAGTTTTACCCCATTTGTGCCGACATTTTACGGTAATTTTCTTTAACTTGGTTTATGTTTATGGAAATTAATTTATAGAGATATGAATTTTATGAAAACGTAAGATTTATTTTTTGATTTGTTGTCACGATTCTGCAAATCGCCCCTTTTTTTTAAGTGCTTTGACATGCTTATCCTTAAGTTGATGGTCTATTGACAACAATTTATAGAGATATATATCACTAGTTCTCTAAAGGGAAAAAGTAAGATCTTTTATGGCTTTCCTTTTTTGATTTGTTGTTATTGTTATGTAAATCTTCCCTTTTTGGATCTTCTTTGATATGGTTTTTCTTGAACCGAGGGTCTATTGTGAATAGCTCTCTACCTCCCAAGGTTGGGGTGAGGTCTATGTACAATCTATCCTCCCCAAACCTTACTTATGAGATTACACTGGGTATGTTTTTTATTTTTTTGATTATATAAATCTTTCCTTTTTCGATCTGATTTGATATGTTTTTCCTTGAGCCGAGGGTCTATCGGGAATAGTCCCTCTACCACCCAAGGTAGGGGTGAGGTCTATGTAGACTCTACCATCCCAAACCTGATCACTTGTTGGATTACACAAATCTTCTCTTTTTAGATCTTCTTTGATAGGCTTTTCCTTGATCCGAAGGTCTATTGAAAACAACCTCTCTACCTCCCAAGGTAGGGGTAAGGTATACGTACACTATACTATCCCCAGACCTCATTTTTGGGATTACACTGGGTATATTGTTGGTTATGTAAATCTTCTATTCAAATGAACATTAATTTGCATACAATAAGAAAATGATTGATTTGGATATTGGTTTTGAGGTAGATTCTAAAGAGATGCAAAGTAATACTCATCAACTTGACTGTCATGAGATTCATCTTGTTTATATTATCTCAGGAGAGAAAAAATATGTCAACACTTTCCAGGGACACTTATTTGAAATGCTTTCCGTTGTTGAAAGTTAATGTGTAGAGAATTGAGTGTTTTTAAAAAAAAAAGGATTTTTTTTTTTGTATGGCTTTCCTTTTGATTTGTTGTCCTGGGTATTATTTGTCATTGCACGTTCCCTAGTTTTTAAATGGTTAGGTTGCGTGACAAGGGATCTCGGTTTTTCCTTTTCTATTTTCTATTTCAAGTTGTATAAAAGTAACAAGAAAATATCAGAAAAAGTGTATTGACAATTTCATAATGATTGACTTATCTCTTGGATTCTGGGGTAGATTATGAGGGGATGCGAAATGACACTATCCTATATGATATTGCTTACATTCGTCTTGTTAAATTTCGTATTAATCTAGAATAATGTTCTTATCTTGAAACTCTAAATCCTACACCTATAAACAAATGAGGACCAATTTCTTTTGATACATGTGTTGGATTTGCAGGATTTCTTTCCCGTTATGTGGTGCAGGGCCATAGATCTTTTATTTTTATGTCACTAACAAGAAAAAAATTGTATACTTCAGTGATATATTTTTTTCCTATCTTGAGACAAATAATTTTCTCTTTTGTACTCTTCTTTCTTATTATAAGACCTTCCATCCAATAGAAAAGGTAAAGAACGTAGATGTTTTCATAATATGCTTCGTATCTCTGGGGATTTAGTATACCACTTGTATCTTCATATTTAATCCTTTTACAAGTCACTAATTACTTCTCTTAGTATCCATAACTGATTTAAAAGAATACATGTCTTGATGCGATTATTTTTGTTTACTAAATGTCAAGGGTTGAAAAATATCTTATTATAGATGCCTAATATTTATGGTTGTTTTTGTCATATATTAGAACTCATCGATTTGCTAAATCCTCTTTAAGAACTTCCCTTTTCATGCTTGAGTCTTTCCTTGTAGATCTAAAAGAAATGAGCATCGATCAGACATGTAATAGCTCCTTCTGGACTAGGGAGGAGGATAAAATCTTTGAGAATACCCTAGCGATCTACTTTAATGATAACAATCTATTCACGAAGATGGAAGAAGCACTTCCTGGGAAATCACTTGATGATATCAAGGATCACTACAATATACTCTTAGAAGATAGCGGTGCCATCGATTCTGGACACGTTCCATTACCTAATTATCCAAAAATGCAAAGCAATGGCAACCAAAATACGAAAGCATATGTTGAATGGCGAAGAGGGACTCCTTGGACAGAAGAGGAACACATGTTGGTTTCCTGTGTAAAGTTTTTGAGGTTTTATTTGCTCGCCTTTTTTGGGAGTCTGGTCATTTTATGTTTTAATGTTTTTTGGCGTGTTATCTGTGATTTTACACACTGCATGCAGAAGGCTATGAGAGAGTAAAACTTTTAATTAAATGTTGTCCTGCAATCTTGTTTCCTTGATAATAACTTGTTTCTCTATCTTTCCTGCTATAGGTCATTTCTTCAGGGCTTAGATATATATGGAAAAGGTGACTGGAAGAGTATATCTAGGCATTGTGTGATAACAAGAACCACAATGCAGGTAGCTACCTATGCCCAAAAATATTTGAAGCGCGTTGAAGCAAACAACAAAGGGAACAGAAGAGCAAGAGAAAAACCAAGTGTGCTTGATATAATTAGTGTGGATGCTGAATTCGGTGGAACTTTCCAAGTTCCAAACACTGTGGACATGATTGAACCTGCTTGCGGAGGATCACAAGCAGTGCCAAACAGTAGCGATGAGAGCATGTTTCCTCGAGAAAGCACCAATGCTGAGCAGATGACATTATTTGTCGGAGGAGAGCTATCAGGCCAAAATGCTTTTGTGAATGTTAACACTAGCAGTGGAACTTCCAGCCATCCTATCTTTAGAATTGGGAGTGAAGTTGAAGCATTACTCTGTCACTCCATGGATGAAGACAATGATATCAGTTTGATATTTGATGTTGGGAAATCCCCAACTCCTGATCTGGGATAGCACCAACTGCTCATACCGAAATGTCTGGTTATGCAGCTGCAGGGGAGGCTCCATCTCAGTTACCTCCCTCTGCCCCCTCATCTTACTTTGGTGATGGAATATGCCGCAATTTAAACACTTGCCCTTGACGATGAAGGCACATTTAGTCTGCATGACCTGTTCACAGATCAAATGTTCTGATTTGCTGCACTTGTTTTTTTGAAGACTTACTCCATTATGTTAGACAAATATTGCTCTCCTTTATCTATGTTTAATATGCTTAAGACAGTTTTGCTAGACATGTGGATTTTGGTTGAAAAATTTCAATTAAAAAATTTGCAACTGTTTTCAATGTTCTTGTCTTTGTTTTTTTTTGCAATTGTTTGAGGGACTAAGGTGTGTTCTGGTTGAAACATAAATTGATTTTTGGTACAAGAGTTACCATTAAAGGTAGTATAAATGAAGGGTAAATTATTAATTTTTTATGCGCATTAAGGACTTTCTGCTATGTGATCTGTATGAAGGACTAAAATAGTCCAACCCCCATACATCAGTTATCACTTTGATCATTTTAAAGTTCTTTGACTGTCAAGATGACGATTGTCAACTTGAATGTTTACACAAGAAACTCCTCCTATCCAAGCGTCTTTTAATTTGTCAATCCGGGTTAATTTGAGTGGCATAAGCTATTTCTTATAAACATTCGAGAGGAAATTGGAGGACTACCGATTGATTGACCCTGGAAGTAAAGAATGATAGTTCGACGAGCTCTTGTTCTCCCATGGCAGACCTGTATACTCTTGTCCTGTTGCATATAAAGGACACTCTTTTTATCCTTAACAAGTGGTAAGTAAAAATCTTTTTTCAACAGAAACGTTTTATCCTTAGTGGCCATTTGTAACACCCCAAAAATTTCTAAGTTAATGCCCGGACCATTCTTCATTTGTGTGTAAGGTCGTATCGGGTGATTCTTAAATTAAAGGTCAGTTCTTTAGTGCGGGAATGGATTTGGATATGAATTAAGGTCACAAGATTCCCCTAGCACAAAGTTGAGTTGAAAGCTTCCTTACCGATAAAGTTTTGAGATAAGATTTTACTTAGGTCAACTTCAAACGATCCTATCTCTTTGTATATAATGAGTTAGGTGACCCATAACATATAAAATTACAGGTCTATAATTCATCTTTGCAAAGATACCAAGTTTTTCTCATTTCACATTTGGAGTAAAATGTTAAGACCGTTATACTAGAGAATGCCACAACAGAGTTTCCTGGGTCAATTCCTATGGATCCTTTCTACGGGCTGTAGAAGTTTCTACAAACCATACTTTCAACTCATGCAAAAACTTCTAAGAGTCAAATTTTGGGGTCCAATTCCTATGGATCTATCTACAGGTCATATAAACTTCTATGTGTCGTAGTTTGGACCCATAGAATGAACTTTTGAGCCTTAAAATTTAATATGAATTCAACGGAATGGATCTATGGTCCGTAGAAACTTCTAGGGGTTTTATTTTGGACCTGTAGAATGAAACTCTGAGCCTTAAAATTTAGTATGAATTCCACAGATGGGATCTACGGTCTGAAGATCAAACCACGAACCGTAGATTGCCCCGTGGAAGGTTTTCGACAACTTTTTAAGAAGGGTAGTCATTCTTTTCCCATCCCTTGTAAGCCTAAACCCCGATGTTTTAACACCTACATAAGGTTCTAAATATTATTAATTTACCCTATTACTCTCATTTAAACTTCCAAGTCTTAGAAAAAGGATCCAAGAGGAGAAAGCTAGAGTTTTCAAGCGTTCTTTCAGTTTTGCCAAAAACTTTGTTCTTACAGGTATGTAAGGCTAATCATTGTGATGGACTAAGTTCTTCCTCACGCCCTATCTAAATTTAGTCAATAAAATTTTAATCTAGGGTTATACCCTTAGTTTTGAGAATTCTTGAGATGAGTTATATAGTTAATTTCAAGTTCTAAATCTGTGATCATGAGTTGTTATATATTATACATTGAGATCCTAGAGTTTTTATTCATGTTTATATTCCATATGAATCCCAATTTCTGAGTTTTGAACAAGCATCTTTTTGTCATAAATAAATTTTGAGAAGTTAAAAGTGAGTCAAGAGTAAAGTTTAAGCCTAATTTTGAGAAGAGTTTAAGGGAATTCTATGATTCCTAAATTTATCATTTTTACATAGAAAAAGAGTATTATTTTGAGAAAAGTAAAGTGTTTTCAGAAAGATTGAGTATAAAGCAGTTACCTCTTAAAGAGGTCTTTTTGATTACTTTATCTCAGCTTGAGAGTATTTTTACATTGAGCACTGAGTTTATATATATATATATATAAGAGTAGTACTAAGCACTGATATGGGGAAGAGTTCAGAAAATTCACATTCCCCGTAAACCACATAGCCAACGTGGGATAGGATCGTACCAATATTCGGGTGACTCTTCACTGCCTCTAAGAAGGCATATTATATGGATCCATGAGTTGAGTATGTTCTATACTCCAGTAAGGTATAAGACATTGCTGACAGCATGGGTAAGATGTTGTATTATTACGAAGCTCATAGTGATGATTGTCGGTTAGAGAATCTCTCAAATAGAGTAAAGAATATTTCATTATCATATTTATATATGTCCAGTTCATTGAGTTAACATATTTATTTGTAGATATTTTAAATAATTTTATCTCTACTTATGATTTACATTCAGTTGAGTATCTAGCTTCAACTTCTTCAGTTTAATTATTTATTTTCCTCAGCTATAGAACATACTTGTACATTGAATGTACTGATGTTATTCGACCTGCATATTTTCATGATGCAGATGCAGGTGTTGAGAATCATCAACGTGCTACATTGAGATCATTTTACAATTCATGCTTTCTTGGTGAACCTTCCTTACATTCAGGAGGACTTCAGTTTTATCTTTCAGTTTAGATGTTTTGAGGTGTCATAGGTCTTGTCCCGACATCCATGTTGAACTATAGAGGTTTCATAGATAGTTTTTGTTGAGTTTCTTTCAGTATTTTCGTTGAACTATTTTGGCAAACTTATATTGTTTTCAGAGTATTTTCAAACGGCTTTGAGTACCAATGGAAGCCATTACCTTTGTGGTTAATTGAGAAAGGTGAAATTGATTGTGGTGTGTGTTGAAATGAGAGCCTCATGTGTTTTAGATTTTTTTTACTTGAGTACAAGCAAAGTTTTTAAGTTGGGGGTGTTTATGAGTGGATTTCCATTCATTTGAGGTTCTTTTCTTATTAGTTTTGGCATGCTTTAGATAAGAATTGGTGCTTTTAATGTGGTTTTATTCATATTTGCAGGTAAATGAAATGGAGAGTTGATTTAGAAGATATTTGAAGAAGTCAAGTGAAGTTGAGGCAAAAAGAGGTCAAAACGAAGAAAGTTAAACTGGCAACTGATTACTCATCGCAACTGCGTGAAATAGGGGTCACGATCGCGTTCAACAACAATTGTAAATTTAACGATCGTGTGGTCAGAGTTCGGGATTGCATTACTCAGCGAAACTACTCATCGCAACTGCGTGAGTTAGTTGTCTCGACCGCGAAGAGTAAAAGCTGGCACCTAGGCAGAATTGGAATTTCACCAAATTGACTTCAAAAATCCTTATTACACTCATCAGCAGTCACTATTCAGTTGATCATCTATCTAAGTTCATTCCATTCCTAAAGAGTATTGTAGAGAGAAAACTTTGTAGAATTCATCTTTTGGGTTGAGACTTTGCAGGCAAGTTGCCTTATAATTCATCTTTTGTATTGAACATTGTGTTCTTAATAGTAATATTTCTTATCCTATCGTCTTTTCCTTGCTTTATATTGCATGAGTTGTGGATATAATTGCTAATTAAAATTTGGATTTTGTGCTAGAAATAGACAATTCCTTTGGGTATTTGATTTCTCATTCTATTGCTTTCGTAATTGATTTCATGCTTCTATTCATGACATGGGTTTAGAGCCCATTTGGATAGGCTAAAAAAATAGTTTCAAGTCAAAAAAATAAAAAAAGTCAAACTTTAAATGACTTTTAACTGAAAAAATAAAAAGTAGGGGGAGTTCTATTGTAACACTCGAACTTCGAGAAAAGGCTAAAAAGGAAAATGGGTAAGACCACGAACCCAAAACGGACCATGGACCCTTTCGGCACCCTAGACGGGCTGTTCGGGGCACCACAACATACTGAAGATACTGAATATGAACTAAACTAAATGTAGTGACCAAGTTTATAACATAGTGAAACTGATACTGAATACTGAACTGATAACCTGGTCAGTACACTAGAATCTATCTGTGGGAGCTACTAAGAACCGACATAAAACCACATGATCTAGATGTGGAGTCTGATGTATACACCCCCATCGAGAGGACCCAATATACCCTGCTAGAGGGATAGAGGAATGGCTGGCGTGATTACTAAATATAATTCCGACAGAGAGGACTTACCTAGAGGGTGACTGACCCTAGTCCAACTCGATATTAAGTATACTCCCAACTGATTATGTAAATAAATAGGTTATGACTGAATTTTTGTAATATTGGATAACTCAAATTACTGACATGCAAACCGAAAATGCAACATTAATGTCCTGATAATGAAACATTCGTAACTGGAGCATGTATAACTGAATAAACTGGCCTAGTACGTGTAATTCATGAACTAAACGAATATACACCACTAGGGTTCTGAATTTCATGCAAGAACTTAAGCAACAACATGATAATCTGATTTGGATAATTCTAACAGCTAAAATCCAACAATTTCTAACATTCAAGAAACCCTAGGTCTAGATAATATCAAGGGAATCAAGATTTTGACTGAAATCTAGGGACCTAATGGGCGAAAGGAACCCATTAGTGAAATTCCACATACCTGGTGACGAATTTCACGAAAATATCTTCCGATTTTGAGGTTGGAACTGAAGAAACCTTTTTGCATTCTTGGAAGGGTTTGGGTCACATTTTTTCTCCTCTTTTGTTCTAAGTTTGATGATTTTCTAGTGAATGAATCGCTTAGGGAAAGATCTGACCAACTTACTAGGATTAAACTGACCAAAACTACGTAGTTTAGGGTTTAAACGATGTAGTTTAACTTCCCAACGCATAGGAAAAATAACCTAAATGACCATCAACAATTTCCCTCTAACTGGCTACTGACCCTCACCTATGGTCTGTAGGTCCAACCGCGGATCGTATTGGTCGACCGTGGGTGGGATCAGAGACTATAAAGATTTGGGCATTAATGATGGAACCGCACCTATGGTCCGTGGTCCTACCTACGGTCCGTGGGTGGTTCCGTTGGTACTGGCACCAGTTTTTCTGAAAAAGTAGGATTTTCTTCTTTTTTAGACCCGAGGTGTTACAGAAAACATGCCCACCCACTAGCTGGGCCATCATGCCTTAGACGCCCCGTCAAGCCCCTCGTGAAGGTCACCTCATCATGTTTAAGTGAGGGTTGTATTGATTTTTTTCCCTATGCATTTGGTACTTAAGCTACGTCATTTGGTACTTAAACTACGTTGTTTTACTTCGTCTAAGCCTAGTAATCTAGTCAGAAACTACCTAAAACCTTAATTCTCCTAAAATCATCTAACTTAAAAAAAGACAAGAGAAAGAGGCAACAATTTCTCCCAAGTACAAGCAAAGGTGTTCTTCAAGTTAAGCCCCGAAATCCAAAGGATTTCTCCGTAACTATCTTAACCAGGTATGTCGGATTTCACTAGTGGGTTCTTTTCACCCATTAGGTCCCTAAAATTCAGTCAATTCTTTAGCTTCTCCATAAATTATTCAGACCTAGGGTTCCTAAATCTTAGGGATCCAAAGGAATTTAGCTGTTATATTTTCTATAATGTTAATTACATGTTTCTTGGAAAATTTGTATAGTCACAGGTATAAAACTATGAAACCCTAGTTGTGTTTACTATCCGTATCTCATGAATTATACTTGCTAGGCAGATTAGTCAGATAATCATTGTTCAAAATTTGAATGCCATATCTTTTGGCATATGTATGTTGCATTCTCAGATAATTATCAGTATTTTAGTTGCATTTTAGCTTTATATTCACTTTGGAGTAGACTTAGCGCTGAGTTGGATTAGGGTTCAGTGTACCCTCAAGTCCCATAACTATGTTCCATCATAGGTTTACAAGTCCCACGTGTTGGGCATCAATTTTAGTGATCACGCCACAGTCAAGCCTTTTATACCCTGGCAAGGTATATTGAGTCCTCTCGATGGGGCGTATACATCGGACTCCACGTTTATCTCACATGGTTTATGTTGGTGAATAGTATCTCCGACAGTCAGATTCACATTGCATTGTCCATGTATTCAATATTTATTTCAGGATTCACTTCAGCATGTTATCTTCATCATTAGTACTTGGTCACTGCATCCATCTCAACTTTTAGTTATGCTTTCCATGTTTATTTTTGATATTGTTCAGCTTAGCATCTACCCAGTATGCTTAGTACATTCAAAGTACTGATGCATACTCTTGCGCTACATAGTTGTATGATGTAGGTTCAAGCGCTCATCATCCAGATTGCGCTTAGCTCAACTTTCAGTCCGTATTCAGCAGTTTCAGTGGTCAGTCCTCATAGCTCGAGCATAATAGACATGCTTTACTTTTTAGTCTTTACTTTTTAGTTTCAGTCTTGTTAGAGTTAGCTAGGGGCATGTCCTAGTAACTCAGATCAAGTAGAGGCTTTCACACATAGATTAGAGTCAACTTGAGAGTTAGTGTTGAAACTCTTCATATATTTTATATGTTCAGACATGTTGGGTTTTTCCCCATTTCAGATATTAAACTGTTTTTAACTTCCACACAGTGCATGTTTTATTTGAACTGGTATATTTATGTAAGGCCATGGGTTAGCTTGGGGTCACCAATGTGACACTAAGCACCATGTCGCGCCTAGGGGGTAACCTTGGGGTATGGGACTTATTTTTGGTTTTTAACTTTTTAATTCATTCTTACCATATTTTAAGTTATTTTTAACTTTGTCAAACACTCTCAAAACTAAAAATGACTTAAAAGTAGGTTTGACCAATTTTTAAGTCAATCCACACATTCTCTTAGTCTAATTCTCATGCTTTCATTTATGATTTGAGAGTGTATGCTCAAATCTAGCTTCCGATCTTTATATGGGTTACTCGAAAGAGAATTAGACTGATAATCAGGTATTAGCCTTAAATCTTGAGTTTGCTCGAAAAAGAGATTTAGGTTTTCATTGTTGAATATAGGGATTGATCAAAAGAGAGGTCTAAATTAACGTAGTAGGTTGTTTTGTTGTATTACATGATTGAGATGGAAATGAGATTTCATGATATAGAACGATGAGATCGAAGAAGATTTGTGTTGTTGAAGATTAACTAGCCTACTTATGATTGAATTAGCATGTGTTGAGATTGTAGTGGATCGTTTAAATGAGTATTGACTTTTATATTTGCCAATTCCCAATTATCCCTTGCTTGATCAGATTTTTGCCCAATCATAATTGTGTTACCTTAACAAACTCTTTTTGATAATTCTATTTTCTTAAGTATAGATTCAAACCAGTAGCTTGTAATTTCTTATCTTTTTAATTGCTGACAAATTGTTTCTTGTGGGATTCGTGTCACGACCAAATGTACACCTTCAATGTGACATGGTGTATAAGACCCCGAAAGTCCCTACACAAGCCACTTGACATGCATATGCACAACATAATAGAGAGAAGTAGGAAATTTCATATGAATAGGATAATTTGACATAAAAGCAGAAATAATCATACAATGTCTGAAACTACAAATATAAGGAAAACATAATGAAGACAACATGGTCCTTGGAACATTAAGGACTCACCACGTCATCAACCTTGAACAATCAAATGATCGCCAACTAGCCACGAGTAGAAGGGGAGGAGGCGTCACACCCTACATTATTAAATAATGTAGGCACAAGTATGCATTAGTGCATAAAATGTACTAAGTATGAAGGATATGCATAAAACATGAAATATGATCATAAGAGGACATAATTGAAAACATGGAATGCATGACCAAGCTAAACATAGTAAAACCTTAAAGTGACATCATAAATCATGAACATGGTCTATGCATCTTAAAATCATGATTAAAACTTCATAAAACCTTTAAGAATGACTTAGTTTGTTTTATGGAATATTTACTATTAACTGACATAGACCATCTGAGCTATAACGTTGAATCTAGTGTCTTGCTCCCACACCGAAATGAGATGTCCTTGCTTGCCAAGGCAAAGACCTTAAGCTTCTATCTTAGGTGGATCCACTAGCTATGTCTTTCTAAAACAAACCTATGGGGCATGTAGTTAGGGACAAAGAGATTGCTATTAGAGATGCACCCTATACTAACGGGAGAGATTCAATCACAATATCCTCTCTGTGATAAGTAAAATCCAAATGGAATAGTCATAAACATAAACGTATCATCATTCATGAAAAAACACAATTACGTTACTAATTCAAGCTAAAAACATCATAGAGTAACTCCTTAAACCATGTGTGAGAAAACCTTTCACCATTCATGATTTCTTAATGTGAGAAAAGCTTTCACAATTTCATCAATGCTTATCTTAAAGGTAACTTGTCACACCACTTCATTTTTTACGATAGTTAAGGATGAGACGATTTTTTTTTAAATATAAAGTAAAGGAAAAATATATATTTTTTGAGTCGCCACTGGCAATTGAGTTTTTTAGGTGTTCCAAGTCACATGGTAATTCCCAATTTAAAAGGAAAAGACTCTTTTTAGTCACATGAAAATGATTTATGTTTTTATTTTTTTTTGCAAATTGCCTAATTAACGATTTTTAAAAACAAAAAACAAATATATATATTAAGTATCACTTCTTGACAATCACAACAAAAAGAAAAAAGGTATATATTTTTAAAAAATAGAACAATGACTAAGCCCCTTTTAAAATAAGTAGTGATATACTAAATTCTTTTTTTTTTTATATTGATATAATTTCAGAAATGACCACTTTAGTAAAATTTCCAGTTTTACACAAAATGGCCATATGTTCTCTTTTGAAAGAAAATTGCAAAAATAGTCAATTTTATCTAATAGTTAAATTACTAACCAAAAGTAGCCGATTTTGTATTTTGTTTCAATGACCATTTTTCATATATTTATTTAAGAAAAAAAATATAATTTATGAAATGATCAGATTTACATCTTTTGCAAAAATGATCAGATTTACATATTTTGCAAAAATGACCAGTTTTGTGTTTTGTTTTTTGCAAAAACAACCTCTTTTTTTCTTTTCTAAAAACGACCAGAAACTAAAAAAACAACAACTTTGAGATTGTTGTTTTTTTTCTTTAGCAAAGCATGAGTTATGTATCTACTTCATATTGATAAAATAGAATTAACACCAAGTTTAATAATAGAACACAAATATAATAACAACAAAAAATAATTTAACTAATTCCAATTATGTATCAACTTCATAATGATAGAGATAAAATTAACACCTAGTTTATTAATAAAACACAAATATACGATAACAACGAAACATAATCATATTAAGTATGATAACATATTTAACTAATTCAAATAAACTACAAATAATAACAAAATATAAACATGTTTCATTATTTTTTGTAGTTACATTGCAAAATGTAGGGAAAGAGATATACATAAAGAGATGATGACAAAACAATGATGGAAGCAAAACTTAATTGAACTCCCAAAGACCACCAAAGATGAAATATATATATATATTTTCTTTTAGAAGAGGACTTCTTTTTTCTCTATTCTTATGATTTTCCCTCTTCTAATTTTTTATTCTTGTTCTTTTTGGTGTCCCTCCCTTTTTTTTATTGAAATAAAAGAAGAATGAGGTTTAGATAGGTGTTGAGCATTAAACCCCCCACTCTTCTTGAAAACTTAAGAGTCAATGCATGCATTGAACTCTTTACCTTCCCAATGTGCCACCCAAGATAGCCAATGAATTTTTTTTTTCAAGATAAGATTAATTTAAAAGATTGTATTGCCGTCTTAGATCACCTATTTATTTTATTCATTAATTGAATAATAGCTAAATGAGGCATCTGAAAATTTTAAAATAGGCCCAAAATGTTGATCTATTTCACCAAGACCCAAAAATCAAACACTAACACAAAATCCAAACATCTAAACTATTTTGAAGATCAAACACAACAAATAAGGCAGAAAAATAAAAATAAAAAATAAAAACAAAATTCAAGCAAAACAACAAAACTTCAACATGATAAAATTTAAAGAAACACTAACAAAACAAATACAAATCCGGCACCAAAATGATTTATATGGTTAAAAAAATGTGATAATGACGAATTTGGATAGAGGATGAGAGGGGAAAAGATTGACATACATTTTTGGGTGAATGGAGGTCGCCGGAAAACTTTGTCGATTTTTTTTTGGACGGATTTTGGACATATATTTTTTTATCAAAGGATAGCCCTTGAAGAGCTCTACACATTTATGTAAAGGGTATAAGACAAGGATGACCGGAACTTCGTAAATCTAAAGAAAAAAGTGAAGATTTATATTTGATTTTTCTTAGATCTACGGTGTTTTACTATGGATAAGAATGAATGGTTCGTGGATTTGTGTAGAGGAGGGTGAAAGGAAGAAATGGTAAATTTTTTGGAGATTTTTTCGGCCAAAGAGTGGTGACCGCCGGCTGGCCACCACCAGATCTGTCACACCACTTCATTTTTTACGATAGTTAAGGATGTGACGGTTTTTTTTAAAAACAAATTAGTAACTACCATGAATTTACATTTCTATCCAAAATAATAATAATAATATTATATTTAGCCAAATATAAGTTAATAGAGCGACCGTGCTAGAACCACGGGACTCGGGCCTCACACCTTGCCCCCGATCAATAGAATTCCTTACCCAATCTTAGTTTCGTAGACTAAAAAAAAAAAGAGTCTTTTCATTTTAAATTAGGAATTACCAGGTGACTTGGAACACCTAAAAAACTCAATTCCAACTGGCGACTCAAAAAAAATAAATGAAGTAGTGTGATAGATCTGGAGACTCTGCTGGGGATTTAATTTCTTCTAGAATTCAAGCATTGTACATTGAATATTTTTGGCTATTTAGATTATTTGGATAAATTTTTGTCTTTGTTGTCTAATTGTGCTATTTCAATGATTCATTATTTTGATATTGTGTGATTGTATATAAATTGTCTTCTCTCGCACACCCTCCGAGTCTCTGGATTTTTTGTTATACACTGTGTGTGCGGATACGCTCCACATAACTTCTATCTAGGATGAGTCAGTGTGCGGGTACGCTCCTGGTTCTAGGTTTGTCACACATGTTAGGCAGAGTTGGACCACTAGTTAAGCTGGAATAGCTCTGCTAACGGTACGCAGACCCTCCCCAGCTCAAGTTTTCCACTTGAGTAAAGCCAGTCTAGACACCTTCCATATAAAGTGCTAAACCTACCAAAAACTATCCCTGGTAGGCTACGTTTATTTGCATCATGTGCATTTGACCTAGCAAATCTAAGATATGTACCCACTCTAAACCAACATGCTCATTTTATGTGTTACGTGAAAATAATTTGTTCAGAAGGCCTTTATATTGTTGACCAACTTAAAAATAACTTAGTCAGTTTTTTTTTATTTTTAAAAAAGGTTGAAATAAAATGAGTGGTCTTTCAAGTATGAGTCTCTTTTTTATGAACTATGCACACCTGATCCTCACTAAAATGAGATACGTAGGCATCCCTTCTCGAGTTCGGTGTTTGTAAAAAGGGGTATTTTATCTTTTTTAAATAAAAAACTTTTTTTACTTTTCTTTCCTCCCTCGATTATAGTTTGTCATAAAACTTTAATTAGATTCTATTCAAAGGTATAAATGACACCTCCGACCAAAGGACAAGGTTCCAAAAGGCCAAGAAGTGAAGGAATTCCAGAATTCATGATCGTTGACACAATACCCAAGGATCTATGACGATGGTGGACAAACATGGGGAGTTATGAGCAAAGGAGAGTAAAAGAACATTTGGGACATGTAGTGGATCTAATGGAGATTGACCCTAGAAGGGATGTGATCGAGGCATTGATTCCTTTCTGGGATCCAAAAAATAATGTGTTTCAATTTTTTGACTTTGAAATGACACCAACTCTGGAAGAAATCGCCAACTTCATGGGGAAGGAGTCCAGTGTTCGGGGTGCTGATCTACGCAATAAAAAACCTATAATTCCAAAGAACATTGATGCCAAAAAGTTCTTGGAACTTCTCAAGATCAATCAAATAGAGAAGGAGAGTTTGAAAAATGGATGGGTGTCATTGGACTTTCTATACGAGAGGTACGGCCAAAAGGATGGATTTAAAAACTATCAGAACCAACTTAGCAACCAAGGGGGTGAAGAGGCTTGGAAGGCGAATGGATGTTTTGCCTTCATGGTCACGTTTTTGGGGCTCATTGTTTTCCCCAAACGGGACAAGCATATCGACATTCGTTGGCTGGGGTGGTGAAGGCGTTGATCACCATGGAAAGTCCTACTAATATTCCTATGATCATGGTAGATATGTTCCGTGCATTGACTAAATGCATAAATGAGGAAATGTACTTTGAAGGCTGCAACATCTTGCTGAAAATATGGTTTTTGGAATATCTTTATCACCATGATCGTGCGCCCAGGTTCACTCCATACTGGTGTAATTATGTTTCCTCCCATAAGGAAAGGGAAGCAAAAATTGATTTTCCAAAAGGAATTTTAGCGTGTGAAGAGAAACTTTTGGTGATCACGTCGGATGAAATAGTATGGAATTATTACTGGTTTCCAGCTAGGATGTCATTTGAATGTCTACAGGTATCTCATTTCTTATGTTGATTGGGCTTAGAGGTGTTTAACCCTATGCCCCACTTCGAGTTATGCGTCATCTGGCTAGAGTTCAAGAAATCTAACCTAATGATGATATGAGTAGGTTTGTATTTGACACCTCACCAGATTTTTCCTTTAATAGCGAAGATATTCTAAAGATCTGGTACGGGAGTATAATATCTGAGCAAAGTGAAATGGTTGTGAAGCAAGATAAAGGAAAAGTGGTTCCTGGGTACTTATTGTGGTTTCGTGATCTAGTGACATTTGGGGACACTCCAGAAGGATCCAGCAGAAAAAGAAAAGACCAGCACATCATAAGACAGTTGGAAAAAGAATTGGAGAAGGCCAAAGCCACCATTGCCCGACAAGAATTTCAAGTCCAAGGAGGAAGAAATCACCAGTTGGAGTTACAAGATGTGGAAGGGGAATTGAAGCATATAGAGGGGAAATTAGCTCTGTTAGAGGAAGAGCTGGACAGTAGAATTCACTTGGCCCGATAGATAAAAAGGGAGCAGAGCTTTGAGATTTCTCGATTGAAAAGGGACTAAGTGGCATCTGAAGAGGTCGTGCACTATCAAAAGGGAGAACTTAAGCGACAGAAGGAGAAAATTGAGAAAGAAAGGTCATGTTGGATGCATTTACATGATCAACTTAAAGCAAAGTTAGAAGAACATATAGGAAAATCAGTCATTGTGTCGATATCGAAGAGGGGCAACGACAAATGATCATTGAGAGAGCAACACTTCACCATCAACTTGAAGCAGCAAAGGAGCGAGAGGCCCTCTTAAGGAACAATCTTGGTGATCATCAGGTTTGGTTGAATAACTGCCATGAAAATATGAGAAGGGCTAGGCGTCAAGTTCATCAGATAGCGGAACAAAACTCCTATGTTATTAAAAATCATCATCGTATGAATGATTTAGAAGTGGTTGAGCAAGCACGGGCCATTGTTCCTCATCTACAGAAGGTGTTGTTGAATCTTTATGAAACCTTGGGAGGACAACGAAAGCCCCAAGAAGATGATGAAGATTGAAAAAGAGCTTAGTTGTTTCTGTTTGTTTGTTTCATCTTGTTTTGTTTAAGACCCAATGTTTTAGTTTAAAGTTTTTTGATGTTCAAAGAGATCATATTGATCATGACTGTGTTTAAACCCCTTGGTTTTATCGTTTTGTTAAAGTCTTTTGGACATGAATGAAAGGGTTTTCTTTTGCTATTCTAAACTAATTTTGTTGAGTTGTGTAAATTTCTGAACTACGTAATGATCTGATTCACGCGGCAACATGATATGTAGGCAACCTCCAAAGGGTTCGATCAAAACTTTTTTTTTAAAAAAAAGGGAAAAGAAAAAAGGGAAGACAATGAACAAAGCTAAGCTGGGATGAGACAATGGCCTTCTAAATTCATGTTATTAGGTGATAAACAAATGTGTGATGTGTAAAATTGTCTAACCCCTAACAAGTTTGTTCATTTCTCATTTAGTTTAGTAAGCTTTCGATGGTTGGTTTGTGGTAAACTCGCAGAACACCCTTACTTTACCAGGTCTAAGATAAGAGCGTCAATGACAACCATTACTGAAATTGTGGTGAACCCGGTGGATACTCCAGTTGATTCAACCACAAGAGAGTCGGCCACTATTAAAGAAAATCGAACATTGAGACATGTTATGGCACAGTTGTGGCAAGCCTAGGCCAATGTCCAAGAGCCACCAACATCTATTCCTGGTTTTCCTGAGATCTCTTGTATCCGATCTTCATCTTCTCAGGTCCTGATATCAGCTCCTTTATTCCCTCCAGGGTATGGTCCATTTGATAATTATGGGGCCGGACCATCAACAACACGCCTTCAATGCATGCCATTCAGGAATAATCCCATTGTCACGACAACTGCACCATTCTATACTCTCCCACAACCAACTGTGATGCAAAGAGCAACTCAAGAAGGACAATTCATCGCCCATCCAGAGCAGTACTATACTCCTAGGATAGCATTCGGGGGCCCTAACTCTATACAATTTGGATCCCCTATTGATGTTGAGAGTCCCACTCAAGGCTCAAAGCAAGAGGAAATGTTGAAAAAAATAAAAAGCATCGAGCAACACATGAAAAGTATGTAAGGGCTAGAAGGGCACAAAAGTGTCGCGTTCAAAGACTTGTGTATGTTCCCAAATTTCCACCTGCCACCTGGATTCAAAACCCTTAAGTTTGATAAGTATGACGGGCATGGTGATCCCATATCTCACCTGAGGAGATACTGCAATCAACTTAGGGGTGCAAGGGGTAAAAAGGAACTACTCATGGCTTATTTTGGTGAGAGCCTGACTGGTGTTGGCTCAAAATGGTTTATAGACCAAGAGATCTCCCACTGACACATCTGGGATGATATGACTCAAGATTTTGTTAGACAATTTCAGTAGAATGTTGACATTATGCCAGATCGCAATACACCCTCTAATATGAGAAAGAAGCCAAAGAAAGCTTAAGAGAATATGCTATCAAATGGAGGGAACAAGCAGCCCGAGTCAAACCACCATTAGATGAACAAGGATTGGTTGACATCTTCATAGAGGCTCAAGATCCTGACTACTTCCACCACTTGACAACCGCAATGGGAAGACCATTTCACATAGCAATCAAAATTGGAGAAATGGTCTAAAACGGTCTCAAAACAGGAAGGATCGTTAGTGAGGTAGCAATCAAAGCTACCACATTGGCCATTCAAGGTGGTTCAGGCAATTTTGGAAATCGTAAAGAAAAAATGAAGTTTCTTTGTAGCATTAGGGTCAAGGGGTGCTCAGAGGAATTCTAATAGTCCTTACCCACCAGTTCAGGGACAATATAGCTATCCTCAACATTACTACCCTTATGTATTTCAATATCCAGTATCTCCATCTCCGTACACGGTCTTCAATGCTCAGTCATATATGCATTCTCCCAATCGCCTATATTTTTGGGCCCCAACTCAAGGAAACCTTCGTCCACAACGACCACCCGATCATGTCCCTCAAAACCCTCATCCTATGCAAAATTATGCTCAAGAGCAGGGACAGAAAAGGAAATTCACTCCATTGGAAGAGTCATACTCCAGCTTGTTTCGAAAGTTAAGAAAGATAGGAGTGATTGAGTCTATCCCACCACATCGTCTGAATCCAAATGCTCTAGGTTTCAAGCCAATGAAAGATTTGAGTATCATTCAGGGGCCCCAGGACACAACAATGATAATTGGTGGACTTTGAAGGGGGCGATAGAGAAGCTAATCGATCGTGGACTGGTCATTGTGACGGATGACCAAAACACTCCCAATGTTACTAATAACCCACTTCCAGCTCAAAATAATTTAGTGGGTATGATCTGCGATGATCAAGAGTACAAACTCCTTGGAAAAATGGGAAATTTGTTTAGGAAGATCGGAGAAGAGGAAAAGTCGATAAAGAGCTTAGAACCAGTTGCATCTTTGAGTGTGGAAGGTGTCAATCTTGATACCAAAGTTTTGTGTGTCCTGGGGGTTTCGAAGGGGATTGAAGATCGAGTAGGTATGCCGAAGTTGTATGTATCAAAGGGATTTTCATTAACACAACATGACCAAAGTTGCCTGGCAAAGTTGAAAGGACCTATCTTTGTTAAGCCCGACCAACAACTTCTGGTAACTGATTCAAAGGCTGTCCCTTGGAGCTATATCAAAATCGTTGTGGTTTACAGACGAAAAGAGATTGTTGAAGAGGTTGATGAAGCAGGAGGGCTAACACGCTTCAGAAGATGTTATTCTCCAGAAGAATTTAAAAAAGGGAAGATGGCTCAAAATATCCAAGTACCACTAAAGAAAGTAGTTACTTAGGAAGAAGCATAAGAGTTTCTAAAATAATAATTAAGGTTCTATATTACTTTGTTGTTGAACAATTGAAGGAAACACATGCATAGATTTCATTGTTGTCTCTACTCTTGCACTCAGAAGAACATCGTCGTGTGTTGAATAAGATTTTGAATGAAACACATGTATCGAAGGAGACCACGGTAAATAAGTTAGATAAAATGTCCAAGCATATCTTTGAGGTGAACACCATCACTTTCAATGATGATAAGTTTCCTACGGAGGGAGCTGGACACAACAGAGCTTTGCTTCTTACAGTGAAATGTGAAGGGTACTATGTAAAGAAGGTCATGATAGATGGGGGATCAGGGGTAGACATATGTCCTCTCTCTATGATGCAAAGCTTGAAAATTAACCTTGACAGAATTCTCTCCAGCTATGTATTTGTTCGAGTTTATGACGGCTCAAGGCGGGATACCATTGGTGAAATCAATTTAAACATGACAATTGGACCGGTAGACTTTATGATTGCGTTCCAAGTAATGGACATGGACATATCTTATAATTTTCTATTGGGAAGGCCATGGATCCACATAGCTCAAGCAGTCCCATCAACTCTGCATCAAGCTGTTAAGTTTGAATACGACCATCAGGAGATCAATGTGCATGGGGAAAATGATTTACCTATTTATAGAGATCCATCCATTCCATACATTGAGGCAAAAGAAGGATGTGATTCCATTGTTTACCAGTATTTTGAGGCCGTATCAGTCGATCGCTTTAAAGAAGGAAAGCCCATCATCCAACCATGCTTCTCTTCTTCCTTTTTAATGGTAGTAACGACCATGCTCAAATATGGTTATCAACTTGGTAAAGATTTGGGACTATGTTCTCAAGGAATCGTGGATCTCATTACTCTTTTAGGAAACCAAGGCACATGTAGCCTCGGATACAAACAAAGCAAGAGAAGTGGAGATAAGGGTAAGAACCACGAAAGGACTGACTGGGCGCTGCCACAATCGATTCCCCATATTTCTCATTCTTTTATCAAGCCTCAAGGTCTAGAAATGAAAGCTTTCTTTACTCATGAAGACATTGAAGAAGTTATTCAGGATCTCACAGTTGTTTTGTGAAGTAAACATGGTCCAAGTTGGTGAAGGTATAAGTCATGCCAATGTGCAGCTCGTGGGCTCAAGTGTTGAGCTAAACTATTGGGAAGCCACTCCTTTCCCCATAAGGAAGGAGTCTTGGTAGTTTGTTTTGCTACTCTCTTGTATCTTGTTTTTGTCAGGGTTGTGATCCAAAAATTTGAAAGTGTTATGTATTAATGTTAACCCTTCTATCCTTTTTTTTTATTTCAATGAAATAAAATTCCAGTTTTATAGTAAAATTTTGTCTTTTCCCCTCCCCTAATTCTTCTTCTCCATTTTTCAGTTCTGTAAATGCTGGCTTTGATAACATGACATGCATGTGGAATTCACTCCTAGATCTCAAATAGTTGTTTATTCTTGAATCACCGAGTCAAGAGGTTGAATATGATGAAGAAGAGGCTTTTAGGGAAATTATAGGGAATTGAACAGTTTGAGCATAAACCTAAGCCTAATCTTAGTGAAACCGAGGCAATCAATTTGGGAAGTACTGAGGAAGTCAAAGAAATAAAAATAAGTCTTCATGTCAAGAAGGAAATTAGGGATGCCATAATACAACTTTTGTTTGAATACAAAGATGTGTTTGCTTAGTCCTATGATTACATGCTAGGTTTGAGTGTTGATTTAGTGGTCCATAAATTGCCCACTCATCCTGATTTTCCACCTGTCCAATAAAAAAGAAGAAAATTCAAACCGGACATTAGTGAAAAAATCAAGGAAGAAATCATGAAACAACTAAATACAAATGTGATCCAAGCCATTTGTTACACTACTTGGTTGGCAAATATTGTTCCTGTGCCGAAAAAGGAGGGAAAGACAAGAGTTTGTGCTGACTATCAGGATTTGAACAAAGCTAGTCCAAAAGACAATTTTCCCTTGCCTAATATCCACATTCTAGTTGATAATTGTGCCAAACACGAAATTCAATATTTTGTGGATTGCTATGCGGGGTATCATCAAATCTTGATGGACGAAGAGGACGTTGAGAAAACTGCTTTCACAACTACATGGGGAACCTATTGCTACAGGGTCATACCATTCGGTCTTAAAAATACTGGGGCAACTTACATGAGGGCTATGACCACAATGCTTCATGACATGATGCATAAAGAAATTGAATTATACGTCGATAACGTAATCATCAAGTCTAAAATACAAGCTGACCATGTGCCCGTGTGGAAGATCTGAGAAAATTCTTTGAAAGAGTGTGAAGATATGATCTCAAGCTTAATCCAGCAAAATGTGCATTTGGAGTTGGATGTTATTGTCAGTAGAAGGGGAATCGAATTGGATCCTTCCTAAATAAAAGTCATTCGAGATTTGCCACCCTTGAAAAATAAGACCGAAGTCATGAGTCGGCTTGGGAGGTTGAACTACATCAGCAAGTTTATTGCTCCACTCACAACCACTTGTGAGCCCATTTTCAGACTTTTAAAAAAGGATGTTGCTGTCAGATGGACGGAGGATTGTCAACAAGCTTTTGAAAAAATCAAAGAATATTTGTCCAACCCTCTCGTATTGGTCCCGCCTGAACATGATATGCTTCTCTTTCTATATCTTTCAGAAGGAGCAAGCTATCTACTACTTGAGCAATAAATTCACTAGTTATGAGATCAAGTACACACTCTTGGAAAGGACATGTTGTGCCCTAACTTGGGTAGCTCAAAAGTTAAGGCATTACTTTTTTCCTACACAACTTACCTCATATCTACGATGGATCCTTTGAAGTACATCTTTCAGAAGCCAATGCCAACTGGTAGACTCATGAAATGGAAAATCTTGCTCACTGAATTTGACATTATATATGTCACTCGAACTGCAATAAAAGCTCAAGCTTTGGCAGAAAATCTAGTCGATGGCGACTATGAACCATTGGATACATATTTTCCAGATGAAGAGATTAACTCGGTTGAAGAAGTAGATCTAGATGAAAATCATGTCTGGCAATTATACTTTGATGTAGCAATCAACACAAAAAGCACAGGGATTGGGGTAATTCTCATATCACCCACAGGGCAGCATTACCCTGGAACAACTCGACTTCGTTTCTTCTGTACAAATAACACAACAGAGTATGAAGCTTGCATCATGGGTCTAAATATGGCAATAGATTTGGGTGTGCAAATTCTGATTTGCTTATTAGGCAAGCTCAAGACGAATGGAAAACTCGAGACCTCAAGCTTCTTCCATACAAAAAATGTGTGGAAGATCTTAGCAAAAGGTTCAGGTCCATCGAGTTTAAGTATATCCCTAGATTTCATAATGAATTGGCAGATGCCTTGGCTACTTTGCCCTCAATTGGAAACACTTACATCACTCTCTTAGAGATTCAAGTTCAGGACCGACATGGCTGTTATAACACAGTAGAAGCAGAACCAGAACTAGATGGTGAGCCATGGTGCCTAGACATCAACCAATTTTTGAAGACAGGGAAATGTCATGAACATGCCAATGGAAGCCAAAAAAGAACTATTAGATGTATGGCTAATGGTTTCTTTTTGAGCGGGGAACTTTTATATAAATGAACCCCGAATATGAACTTGTTGAGATGTGTGGATGCTGAAGAAGCCGAGAAGATCATGAATGAAGTACATGCTGGGGTATGTGGGCCACACATGAATGGATATGTCCTTGCAAAAAAGATAGTCCGAGTAGGATATTACTGCTTACCATGGAACGGGATTGCTTTCGCTTTGTGAAAAAATGTCATCCGTGTCAAATTCATGGCGATCTCATTTATTCACCTCCTTCAGAGTTGCACCTCATGGCCGCTTTTTGGCCCTTTGTTGCATGAGGAATGGATGTATCAGACCAATTGAGCCAAAAGCTTCTAATGGATATCGATTCATTTTGGTCACAATTGATTACTTTACCAAATATGTGGAGGCGATCACTTTCAAAGAAGTCACTAAGAACACGGTCGTGGATTTTGTCTACTCAAACATCATTTGTCGATTTGGTATCCCAAGAGCTATCATAACAGATAACGGAGCTGTGGAGGTTGCCAACAAGAATATCAAAAAGATTCTCAGGAGGATAGTTCAAGGCACCAGACAATGGCATGAGAAGCTACCTTTTGCACTTTTGGGATACCGCACAATAGTGTGCACCTCGATTGGCGCAACTCCTTATTTGCTGGTGTATGGGACTGAGGTTGTGATACCAACAGAAGTCGAAATTCCATCTCTTCGAATTATTGTCGAGGGTGTAATTGAATATACTGAATGGGTCAAAACCCGACTAGAGCATCTCACATTAATAGATGAGAAACGATTAACAACCATTTGTTTGGTCAACTGTATCAGCAAATGATGACTCGTGCATACAACAAAAAGGTGCACCCAAGACACTTTGAAGTAGGTCAACTGGTCTTAAAGCGCATTCTCCCGCACCAAGAAGAAGCCAAGGGAAAGTTCGCCCCAAATTTGCAAGGTCCATATCTTATCAAGGAAGTGTTGTCCAAAGGAGCCTTGCACCTTACGAATGTGGAGGGAAAATCACAAGCATGATTGTTAATGCGGACGCAGTCAAAAGATACTACATCTAATGCGTTCTAAGATAATGTGGCAATTTTATCGTTGAGAGAACAAAGGCATCTCTTTCAAAAAAAAATCCTCTCTTTGAAAATTTGAACGACGTTTGACCTGATTCCGAAAAGATACGTAGGCAACCCTTTGGGGTTCGGTCATACAAAAAAAATCAATATTCCAGTATTTATAGAAAAGTGGGGCATTTTTTTTAATTTTATTTTGATAGAATAATGTCAGATTGAAATTCCGTTTATGATTTTATTTTAGCAACTAACATTTTGATCAACTCTAAGAATGATAGATTCAATGTGTCCTGCACGGACAATTGATCATCAGAGACAACATTGTTGAGTAAAAAAAGTTTATGAGTGAAAACCCTTTTGGGCACCATATTTAAGAAAAAAAGAAAAAGAAATGAGAGAGTCTTATCGGTGAAAACCTTTGTAGGCACTATAAGCTGACAAGAGAGAAAATCTTATTGGTGAAAACCCTTGCGGGCACCTTAACATAAAAGAAGAGAACATCATGAAAATGACTAATTGGAAGAAATCTGCAAAGATCACCATTTCTCGATACCTCTACATGAAGAACACATAGATTAATTATAAATTGATAATGGTTCAGATTTTGAGAACTAGATAACTCAAACAGATCCGGGGTCAAGTCCAAAGTGCATGTCATGGTTCACTCAAAGTCGACATATGCCTCCAGATAAGTTCTCTTTCTCATTTTTCTTCAAAAAGCAATTCCCTTCCTTAAGTTCATAGTCTTTCTTGATCCAATCTTTCACACTCTTAAGTCTGATATTTTTCTAGTATTTTCGGTATAATCTCTTACCAAGATAAGGTAAAAGATTGCAAAGCTTACTACGGGTTCCCAAAAGTAAAGTTGAGTATCCGAGTTAACATGCCATCGAGCAAGGACTAAAAACGCCTCTGATCTTCATTGAAAATTCGTAAAGGAAATTGATATAGTCTCTTAAGTCATGGAAAAAATTTTTCAAAAGGAAAATATTCTTTGCGACATCAGTCGTACCATGATATTTGGTAGTACCAAAAAGATCATAGGCCCCCTGAATTGACAAAGAGGAAGCTTCAAAGGTTGTTCAACCAAGGATTTGGAGTAGAGTTGGAGAAATTGGTTAGGAGTGTGGTCAAGTCATCGGAGCATCAATGCCACAAACCAACCATCACTTTAAACTAACAATTTTCTCTTTCTTTTTCTCAACACAGGAACAAAAGAAAATGCGGGATTACAAGTAAAAAATGAAACATCACAAAAAGGAAGTTCTCCAAAGTCTTCATATGTTTGTTAGTTTACCTCATGCTATTCACATTCTTGCATCTCAATTCGAGAGCTTTGGGCAATACGCACCAATCTGAATTTCATGCAATACACACACGTCCTTTATTCATGTGCATTACGCACATCCTTTATTCATGCGCAATACGCACCAGTCTGAATTTTGTGCAATACACACCAATCTAAATTCCGTGCAAAATATGCACTCGTCCTTTAAATACGTGCAAAACGTACCAGTCTTTCTTTCATGAACAAGAAGCACCAATTCAAATCCCATGCAATACGCATCAATATTGCATTCATGTGCAATACACACTAGTCTTTCTTTCATGTGCAATGCGCGCCAATACTTATTCACATGCAATACACATCAATTCATGGGAAATACGCACCATATGCATATCCAGGTCAATACACACCAACATTCATGGGTTATACGCACCATATTCATATTTTTGGGTGATACACTAATGTTTGCGTAATCAAGACACGTCTTACAGTTTGGGTGTCTACGATCGTGCAATAGTTTAGTAACCCAACCAAGGGTTGGGGTTGAGTCCCAAGGGAGTGGGCGTGAAAATTAGCGACCAATGCGAAAATGCTAATACTAATCATAGCTAAAGACTTTGGAGAATAAAAACATGTCAAATTAAAGGGGTGACACAAGCGTCAAATATCAATGGGGGTTTGTAAGCAAGAAATAACTAAACAGTGAAAAAAAGAGAAACAAAATAAAGAGTTAGGGGATTCTTGGGATGTGATAGGAATACGGGATAGACTAAGCTATTGGGTACATGCTTTTGTTGGTAAATTTGTTGAATCTTTGTGACTAGGCTAAACTTTAGTGGGGGTAAATTCTCTCTCGAGCAACTTATCCTGAATCAACCCCGTTCCTCTCGGACACCGAGTTGCCGTTTTAAGCACAACCTCTGCCTTAACCCACTCACTCTCTCGAGCTGAGTGTGTGGATATGGGACTAGGGTTCACTCTCTCGAGATGAACCTCATGTCAACCCACTCACCTCACACTGGAGATCAATTTAGTAGCCTTAGTTTTGCGTTCTCTCTCTCGAGCAGGTGGAAAACACAAAGGTGAAGTTGTATTTTCAACTACAACCCCATTAAGTTCCACCACAACTACTAAACGAAATCACATCAAAACAACAAATAAACCTTCAACAAGCAAAACCTAACAGATAATATAACCCATATTCACAAAATAATACCCCAAGAATTGGGATTTTTAGCCACACATCAAAAAGAGATAAAAAAGTATACCAAAATGAAGTTGAATTCAAATGGGTAAACTAGATTAAGTCCTAAAACAGGCAGAAAATGAAGAATCCAAGACACGCACTGCAAAACCTTGAAGATGAAACCCTTTTTGAATCTTCTTCTTCAAAACCATTTCCCAAAACTTAGAGAGAAAAATATCTAAAAGCCACAGACTAAAAAATAAAAGTGATTACCAGTAAAAGAAAAATTAAGAATAAAAAGTGAACTAGTATTTATAGTTTTTCAGAAGTGTGCTGCGAAGGGATGTTCGGCGAAGTTAGTCAGAATCGCTGATGCACTCGGCGATTCACCCTTTGGTCTGCTTCATCACCTTTTAACTTGCCTTCAACATCCGCGCATCCTGGATCATTGTGCGAGATAGTACTGCTTTGCGGATCTGCTCGGCGACACGCCGACTGCTCCTTTTTACCATCGTTTTGATCCCTTCCTTCAGGGCTCAGTACACTGGAACAAAAGGCTAGTGCGTGATCTATTGGCGATTCTCCGAATGGGTTCGGTGATTTGCAGATTGTCATTTCTTCATTCTTTTGACTTCTTTTGCTCCTTTTTGCTCGATAGTATCCATGCTTATCCTCAAACATTAAATACCTGAAACCTAAGGGTTTTCATCAGATATCTAGATAAAACATGCATTTGTGGACACTAATTCCATCAAAATATAGCCCTAAATAAGTCCAAATTGTGGACTCATCAACACCCCCAGCTTAAACTTTTGCTTGTCCTCAAGCAAACCCAAGTTCGGCCGTTCATAAAGGGTGTCTCGAACAGTGCTACACAAGACTCGATCATGAATGTACACAACAAGACTCAATTTTCTTATGCACAGATCAATTGTGCACTCAAAGATTCAAGTCGTGACTTACCAATCACCAAATAATATAATGTTCACAATACTTGCTTCAAATGCATGTTCAAGCTCAATTAAAGTGTTCAGATGCCCTCACACAAAGAATGATTCCATATTCACACACAAAGGTATAATCATTTATAGCTCAGGAATCAGAAGCAACGCTCACACTCACAAAGATGAATACAATGCATGCTTTCACCCATAGGTTTTCCCGTATTTTCCAATCGACACTTGTTTCACCTCACTCAATTTCGAAAAGGTCTTTTTAAGGCTTGTAACGGGGATAAGTGCAAAGGTATGGTCATTTAGACTTGGTAACTTCTATCCTCATGAGATGTGGTATTCTCAACACCTCATTTCCTTATCTTTCATCATTTTTGCTAGTGCTTATAAGTCATCCCATTATTTACTTCCTATGGATTGTTTGGAAAACCCCATTTCTTTGGTGCTTTATTCCACACTTTCTTTTTCATTCTTTTTTTTTTATATGGAGGGGTTCCATTTTTCTCAACACCATGGGTCCAAGGAGACTTCTTTTGCACTTCTTGACTTTGTTTTTTCTTTTTACCACACCCCCAACTTAGGCTTTTGGCCTAAGTTGGCTATTCAACTAACCACAAATCAAGAGAATTATAGGTAGTGGTTTAAAGAAAGGTCTAGTGTTCATCAAGTTTCTTTCAAAGAAAGGTAAGGCTCAAGGGGTGTTAAAAAGGGATTCACACACTCACAAGGTAGGCCACAAAGAGGTATATATCAAATTGGTTCACACGCTTCAAAGTTGCCTAAGATCATTTCAGGAGCTAGCCTTACTTAGTCGATTGGACCAACGAGGCAAATTCTAGGATCTATCATGCATGCATCAAAGTTAGCTCATCACACTAGGCATCAACACTATAATCAAGCAAGACTCCACACGTTTGCTAGTGTCCAACGGTCATCACAAGAGACTCGATTTGATAATTGGCTAGTCACACCTAGATGCAAAGAGTTCCCATATTGTCTATCCAACTTCATTTTGTCTCGTTGAAGCCGCACATTCATGTTCGTTCAATTGAGAGCACTATTCAAGCCATCGGTATTGATCGGGATCGAGACTCAAATTTTGCGCAAGAACAACCACATTCAACACACAAAAGGTGTCAATTTTTTTTGGACGGGTTCAAAATTATTTTGTTTAAAATGAAAGTGAGCTACAAGCTTAATCATCCACGAAAAATAGTGTGTAAACACCACATACGCACAAAAACCCAGAATATATAATCCAAACACGAATCATCAAAAACATATAAAGATGGGCCTCCTCACCCCACCACAAATAAAAACATTTATCCTTAAATGTAAATGACATAGACTCCAGAATGCAATATACAGAGAGTAAGAGAGGGGTAAAGAGGGGATCCTGGCTAATCGGTCGCGTCAGTTGCCTGGGCGTCAGAGCCTGGAATGACTCCAGAAGGACCAACTTCATTGGATTCAACCACGAATGCCTTTTCCAAAGACACATGCACCACAACATCTATTATAATTTGTTCAGTCTCGACTATGTCATCATCTGCAACTCCCTCAGTCTTCTTGCACATTTCTTCATCAGTCTCTTCTTCTGATTCTGGGTCGGCTACCTGCTCGACTCTATCCCCATGTCCAGTGGTGGTGGTTCAATGTATCTCAGGCACGTCTGGAATATCCACTATCCCAAATACGATGGACACATCGATGGATTTTAAGTGGTCCACATCCTTTCGCAGTTCAGCAATGGCAGCTTTTAAGGCTATCACCTCCTCTGTGGCTCTTTGTTTGTGCTCACACACAGCTATCCTGGCTGCCAGTTCCTCAATGGTGATGCTTAGAGGTGTCACAACATTACTTAGGGCCACCTGATTCATCTTTGGGACAGAGGTCTCTAGACTGGCAGCTCGACGATCAGCAGAAAGGGCCAGCTGTCCCATCCGAATTAGGGAGGCTTGAGTGAGTGGGGCTGGAGAAACAACAACAACAGTGGATGGTCTGGTAAGTGGTGCGGCCGCAGAAGAACCTGGAATATCAGCAATAGTAGTAGTGGTGATAGATGTACCTGAAAGCCCAGGGGCTGGAGTAGGCAGAGGTGCCTCTGCAAGTGATGATTTTGTGCTTACTAATTCCACTGATGCTGCCCTCTTTCTTTCCGGTTGATCCTTCAGGTACTCGACTTCAATCCTTCGGATGTTACTAGAGGCTGTGAATATCACTTCCACATATCTCTTGGCATCTCGAGGTACCTGAGCTCTTTTGCACAACTCTGTGATCAATACTGGGAATGGAAGTGAGGTCCGACTTTGTCTTGCATGCATGGGTATCTCCGCAGCCATGATTGTACCCACGTTTATCTTGTTGTGGTCTATGATACAACCTAGGCAGGATGCCTTAGCCAAGCAGAGGACCGACTCATTCTGGGATGGCACAATTGTGCTGCTGATAAACCTGAACCAGAACCTTACTGTTATGTTTAATTCTTTCTTTTTGATCAGGCATCCTTCTGCCAACCACTTTGGAGTGCCATCATAAATTAGTGGAGCCAACCATTGGTTCAACTCATCCAGCTTGTTTGATTCGATTAGGTGCTGGCAGTGATCCCTAATTCTTGTCGACATGCCCAAGACTGAATTGATTGCCTCACTATCACACTTCACCTTCCTGCCTCTGACAACCACATAATCAACTTCCTCGAAGCCTGCTGCTAACTACTTTTTCTGGGGTATTAGTGCACTGTAGAACTCTCTTACCCATCTTGGGATATAAAGACCACGGACTCTAGTAAATATTTGGAATTTGTGGTATTTCAGGCATTCCATGATTTATGGGTGCTTGTCGATCACTCCGTCTATAGACAAATGCTTCTCCTCCAGGATTGACCTCAACCCTTCAGCCTTTACCCTGTTTGTGGACTTAGGTGGAAGTTCCTGCACTGGGGTGCTAATACCATCGCATATTCTGGAATTTGAGGTGCAGTAGTGGTAGGCTGGGAACTCCTGACCCTGGATGGATCATTCAGCCTCTTAGTCCGACGTTCAACTCTCTGTGCTATCGCCAGCTCATCCTCATCGGAATCCACCCCTTCACTATCAATTTGGTTGGGGTCATTTCTGTAGATGTAGTCACTGTCAGTGCTTGCATCTGACAGCTCGGGGGTCTTGTCTTTGCCTTTGCCTTTTCCACCAGTTGTGGAAAGTTTTGCAACATTGCTTTTGGATGCAGCTGCACCCTCGTTGATTGTAATCCCTTTTGTTTTCTCTCGGGGTGTTCTTGCCATTTCTGCAAAGAAGTGGAAAGGAGTTAACACAAGTAAATCAAGTTCCCAGGGTTATAAATACAGTTAAACTCGCCGATCAGTTCGATGAATTACCAAGTTTCTTTGGCGAGCCAGGCCGAGCTCGCCGACAGAGTTAGCTGGTAAATTTTATCAGATCGGCGATAGGAGAGTCCTTTCGGCAAGTTGCCGAATGTATTCGGCGAACATAAGGCTTCTCGCCGAAAGTTGCAGAACTCCATTCATAAATATTAAGAAATTAAATGCGAGATGAAGATCTTAGGCGACCCGCCGAGTGACTCGGTGAGCATGACTCAGCTCACCGAATGGCCCAACATGCCCATTCTCAATCTATCTTTTCGAATTTGACCTCCCAACCCCCCGAAAAAAAAATTAAACTAGGCACTATTGCAATTAAACTCAGAACTATACCATTTAATCATGAAAAACACCAAGCACGAGCAACCCCAAACAATTTCTTCCAATTAGGGCGACAAAAATATAATTTCAAATAATTAAAAAAAACGTAAGCAAGGTTTGCAGATCGAACAAGGCAATTCAACAATCTATATCCATCAGAGAGGCACAATCCACATCAATTTGACAAGTTCCATTTCATAAGAGAACAAAGTTTTCAAAGTAGTTTCCGAATTTGGGAAAACCAACCTGTTAAAGCCGATTGAAGAGTTTGTAAAGCTAGGATGCAAAGTAATTCCTAAATTTGAGTACCAGTCGTTGACTAAAATAATAGCAACTCAAAGAAAATGAAAATACTCACTTTGGTGTAGATTTTTGAGAGTTGAAATTTCAGAGAGACTGAAAACTTGATGTACTTTGAAACCATTTGCCTTTTAAAGACATCCAATTTTTGCCCATTCGGCAATATTAGTACACTTCGTCGTGTAGTCACTATTCTCGCCGAAGATTTCAGAATTTTTACTTGATGTGGGAGTTCAGACGGCGGTCTTCGTCGGGATCGCTGACTGGGTCGGCGATTCGCCAATAATTTTTTGCATCCGCCGAGTTTAAGAGACTCCCAAATGAATTTGTCTTGAGTCCAACAACGGTCTGGTTCGGGCTGGCCGAACTCCCTCGGCGAATCGCGGATTTGACCAATGTATTGCTACGATACACCTTTCGATCCCTATCTAAATCTCAACCTGCAAAATCAATACACCATTATTTATATAATAACACAAAGCATTTAAGGACCTTGAGTTGCCTCCTAAGAAGTGCCTCATTTAATGTCGCGGCACGACTCAAACCAATTGTTAAATTCTAGTGGTGGGAGTTGCCTCATTTTCATGAGGCCACCCATCTATCGGCTCGGGATGTGGAGACGATAGCACCTGGTCCATTTGAGACCCTAGCAGATGAATGAGCATGGTATGAGAGGTTGTCAGTTGATTCAGCATCATGTCATTCTCTCTTAAATCTTCCAACACCCTGTCATGTTTATCGACTTTGTGTAGGATGAGTGAGAGAACCTCTTCAATTTTCTCTCCCCCGTTCTTTTCTATCTTTCGACGCTCATAAGGGGGAATGTACTTATCCTTTTCTTTGGATAGTACTTCTAGGTCATTGACCTTTTGGGACAAATCATCGAGCTGTTCTAGCAAGCTAGCCATCCCTTGATCTCTCTCCTTGTTCTCTATGGTCTTGGCCATGTGATCAAGGAGATGAGCTGCTTTTGTATAGGATAACTGAATAAACTCGCTCGATGAAAATTGGTCAATCACCATGTGATTCTCATGGCCAATAGCTCTGTAGAAAGATGCTAGTAACATGTATTCTGGAATGTCATGAGCCGGACACTGATGCATAAGAGCTTTGAATCGTCGCCACAACTCGTGAACTGACTCTCCTTTCTTTCTCTTTAAACTCAAGATGTCATCCCTGATCTTCATATTTTTCTTAAGATTGAGGTAATCCAGATGATCACTAGCTCCATTATTTACACGCATGTTCTTGTTTTCGTAGCACAACACACAAATAAACACAAATAAAAATAAAATTAGTAACCTACGACTACTAAAAGCAAAATTTGTTTTAATCCAAAAACTTTCACGTAACACCACTCCCCGACAGCGGTTCCATTTTGATGTTTGCGTAATCAAGACACGTCTTACAGTTCGGGTGTCTATGATCGTACAATAGTTTAGTAATCCAATCAAGGGTTGGGGTCGAGTCCCAAGGGAGTGGGTGTGAAAATTAGCGACCAAGTGTGAAAATTCTAAAGCTAATCGTAGCTAAAGACTTTGGCGAATAAAAACATGAAAAATTAAAGGGGTGACACAAGCGTCAAATATCAAATGGGGGTTTGTAACAAGAAATAACTAAAATAGTGAAAATAAGAGAAACACAATAAAGAGTTAGGGGATTATTGGGATGTGATAGGAATACGGGATAGACTAAGTTTTTGGGTACATGCTTTTGTTGGTAAATTTGTTGTATATTTGTGACTAGGCTAGACTTTAGTGGGGGTAAATTCTCTCTTGAGCAACTTACCCCAAATCAACCCCGTTCCTCTCAGACACCGGGTTGTCGCTTTAAGCACAACCTCTGCCTTAACACACTCACTCTCTTGAGCTGAGTGTGTGGATATGGGACTAGGGTTCACTCTCTCGAGCTGAACCTTATGTTAGCCCACTCACACTGGAGATCAATTTAGTAGCCTTAGTTTTGCGTCCTCTCTCTCGAGCAGTCAAAAACACAAAGGTGAAGTTGTATTTTCAACTACAACCCCATTAAGTTCCACCACAACTACTACACAAAATCACATCAAAACAACAAATAAACCCTCAACAAGTAAAACCAAACTGATAATCTAACCCATAGTCACAAAATCACACCCCAAGAATTGGAGTTTTTAGCCACACATAAAAAAGAGATAAAGAAGTATACCAAAATGAAGTTGCATTCAAATGGGTAAACTAGATTAAGTCTTAAAACAGGCAGAAAATGAAAATCCAAGAGACCCACTCCAAAACCTTGCAGATGAAACCCTTTTTGAATTTTCTTCTTCAAAACCCTTTCCCAAAACTTAGAGAGAAAAATATCTAAAAGGTACAGACTAAAAAATAAAAGTGATTACCAGTAAAAAAAAAATTAAGAATAAAAAGTGAACTAGTATTTATAGTTTTTCAAAAGTGTGCTGCGAATGGACGTTCGGCGAAGTTAGTTGGAATCGCCGATGCACTCAGCGATTCACCCTTTGGTCTGCTTCATCACCTTTCAACTTGCCTTCAACATCTTCGCGTCCTAGATCATTGTGCGAGATAGTACTGCTTCGCGGATCTGCTCGGTGACACGCCAACTGTTCCATTTTACCGCCGTTTTGATCCATTCCTTCAAGGCTCAGCACACTGGAACAAAAGGGGAGTGTGTGATCTATTGTCGATTCGCCAAATGGGTTCAGAGATTCGCAGATCGTCATTTCTTCATTCTTTTGAATTCTTTTGCTCCTTTTTTCTCGATAGTGTCCATGTTATCCTCAAACTTCAAATACCTGAAACTTAAGAGTTTTCATCAGATATCTAGATAAAATATGCACTTGTGGACACTAATTCCATCAAAATATAGCCCTAAATGAGTCCAAATTGTGGACTCATCATACACCCAATCTTAGGTCAATCCACAAAGACAATACGTCTTGTTTGAAACTCTCAGGGCAATACGCCCCATTTCTCCTTTACTTTCTAGGGTTGTATGTCCTAGTTCAAGATTCTCATTCTTTCCCTAAAAGAAATACATCCTTTTTGGGTTCTTCATTTTGTGATCTTGAGTTTCAACCACCAACTCAAGTTAAAACATGCACCTGAGAATGATCCACAAGGCGCCAAGAAAGCATGAAGATCAATCTCAGAGATAACGCGCAGAGCAAGTCAAAGATCAAGACGAGACCCTAAGAAAAAACATCAAGTTGGGATCTTGTAACTCCTATAATGTAGAAAGGTATAGTTCTCTAGCACTTTTGTTTATAACTATAGACAATAGATGATGACAAGCAATATGAAGCAATCTTTTGACCACAATTTCTGATAGTTTCGGCTATCAAAGTTTCTCGAACTACACTGACCTGATTTTCTTTTATTCAAGGATATGTAGGCAACCTCTGAAGCAAGGTTCGATCATCTTTTTCAAAACGACTTCATCAGAGTTTGAAACAGTAAAAAATTTGCCATTTTGTTCACTTTCTTTGCTTGAAAACTTTTCATGTTTCCAAGCAAAGAGGGGCATGCTGTGAACACCTAATTTTTTATGTGTTTATTTTACTCCTATAATATATAGTAGTGTATTTTCTTATATTTTGTTTGTATTTTTGGGTTGTTTGTCTTTGTTTGTACGATTTTTTTAATTGGCCCAAATGACCCAATTTTGATTGAATTGGGCTGATTTAGACTAAATTTTGATAGCCCAATTAATTTTGACCCGATTCAATAGAAATGATCAAGATTGAATCTCAATCATTCATGATATTTTGATCCAAGGGCTCTTATGGGACCCTACCAAAAATACAAAACAACAAAATTCAAATTTTTTTTATTGGATTTTATTTTCTTCTCCCCTTTGCTTCCACCTGCCACCGGCCGACCACCACCACTGCCTCCACTGCCACCGCCGACCACTACCCTTTGGCTGGAAAAATCTCCAATTTTTTTACTATTTCTTCCTTTCACCAAATCCGCGAACCATTCATCCTTATCCATAGCTAGACTCTGTAGATCTAAGAAAAATCAAATATGAATCTTCACTTTTTTCTTTAGATTTATGAAGTTCCGGTCATCTCCGTCCTTTACCCTTTACATAAATGTGTAGAGCTCTTCAAGGGCTATCCTTTGATATAAATTTTATATCCAAAATCCATCAAAAAAAAATCCGGTGAAGTTTTTCGGCGCTCTCCATTCACCCGAAAATTTATGTCAATGTTTTCCCCTCTCATCCTCTATCCAAATCCGTTATTATCGCATTTTTTAAACCATATAAGTCGTTTTGGTGCCTGATTTATATTTGTTTTGTTAGTATTTTTCTAAGTTTTATCATGTTGAAGTTTTGTTGTTTTGCTTGAATTTTATTTTTTGAATTTTGTTTTTATTTTTTATTTTTATTTTTCTGCCTAATTTTTGTTTGTTTGATCTTCAAAATAGTTTAGATATGTGGATTTTGTGTTAGTGGACTGGTTTCTTTTGATTTTTGGGTCTTGGTGAAATGGGTCAACATTTTGGGCCTATTTTAAAATTTTCAGATGACTCATTTAACTATTATTCAATTAATGAATAAAAGAAATGATTCATCTAAGACGGCAATACAATCTTTTTAATTAATCTTATCTTGAGAAAAAAGAAAAAGAAACAAAGAAAAAGAAGAAATTTTATTGGCCATCTTGGGTGACACATTGGGAAGGTAAAGAGTCAAATGCATGCATTGACTCTTAAGTTTTCAAGAAGAGTGGGGGGTTTAATGATCGACACCTATTTAAACCTCATTCTTCTTTCATTTCAAAAAGAAGAAGAAGGGGAGGGACACAAAACAAGAACAAAAAATTAGAAGAGGGAAAATCATAAGAATAGAGAAAAAAAAAGTCCTCTTCTAAAAGGAAAAAATATATGTCATCTTTGGTGGTCTTTGGGAGTTCAATTAAATTTTGCTTCCATCATTGTTTTGCCATCATCTCTTTAGGTATATCCCTTTCCCTACATTTTGCAATGTAACTTCATAAAAATAATAATGAAATGTGTTTATATTTTTTATTAAATTATCATGTTTAGTTTATTTGAATTAGTTAAATATGTTATGATACTTAATATGATTATGTTTCGTTGTTATCGTATATTTGTGTTTTATTATTAAACTAGGTGTTAATTCTATCTTTATTGTTATGAAGTTGATACATAACTCATTCTTTTCTAAAGAAAAAAAAAACAACAATCTCAAAGTCTTTTTTTTATTTTTAGTTTCTGGTCATTTTTAGAAAAAAAAAAGAGGCTGTTTTTTGCAAAAACAAAACACAAAACTGGTCATTTTTGAAAAAAATGTAAATCTGGTCATTTTTGCAAAAGATGTAAATCTAATCATTTCATAAATTATGTTTTTTTTCTTAAATAAATATATGAAAAATGGTTATTGAAACAAAAATACAATTCGGCTACTTTTGGTTAGTAATTTTACTATTAGATAAAATGACTGTTTTTGCAATTTTCTTTCAAAAGAGAGCATATGGCCATTTTGTGTAAAGCTAAATTTTTTACTAAAATGGTCATTTCTGAAATTATATCAATATAAAAAATAGAATTTAGTATATCACTACTTATTTAAAAGGGGCTTAGACATTGATCTATTAAAACAAATATACTTTTTTTTTCTTTTTGTTGTGATTGTCAAGTAGTGATAATTTAACTAATTCCAATAAAGTTATGTATCAACTTCATAATGATAAATATAGAATTAACACCTAGTTTAATAATACAACACAAATATATGATAACAACGAAACATAATCATATTAAGTATCATAACATATTTAACTAATTCAAATAAACTAAACATAATAATTTAATAAAAAATATAAACATGTTTCATTTTTTTTTTTGAAGTTACATTGCAAAATATAGGGAAAGGGATATACCTAAAGAGATGATGGCAAAACAATGATGGAAGCAAAACTTAATTGAACTCCCAAAGATCACCAAAGATGAAATATATTTGTTTCTTTTAGAAGAGGACTGTTTTTTCTCTATTCTTATGATTTTTCCTCTTCTAATTTTTTGTTCTTGTTCTTTTTTGTGTCCCTCCCTTTTTGCTATTTTTTTTAAATGAAAGAAGAATGAGGTTTAAATAGGTGTTGAGCATTAAACCCCCCACTCTTCTTGAAAACTTAAGAGTCAATGCATGCATTGGACTCTTTACCTTTCCAATGTGCCACCCAAGAATGACATTTCTTCTTTTTCTTTTTCTATTTTTCAAGATAAGATTAATTAAAAAGATTGTATTGCCCTCTTAGATCCCATTCTTTTATTCATTAATTGAATAATAGCTAAATGGGTCATCTGAAAATTTTAAAATAGGCCCAAAATGTTGACCCATTTTACCAAGACCCAAAAATCAAAAGAAAATCAGTCCACTAACACAAAATCCAACCATCTAAACTATTTTAAAGATCAAACACAACAAATAAGGCAGAAAAATAAAATAAAAAATAAAAATAAAATTCAAGCAAAACAACAAAACTTCAACATGATAAAACTTAAAGAAACACTAACAAATCAAATTCAAATCCGGCACCAAAATGACTTATATGGTTAAAAAAATGTGATAATGACGGATTTGGATAGAGGATGAGTGGGGAAAAGATTGACATAATTTTTTGGGTGAATGGAGGTCGCCGGATTTTTTTTTGATGGATTTTGGACATAAAATTTATATCAAAGGATAGCCCTTGAAGAGCTCTACACATTTATGTAAAGGATATATGATGGGGATGATCGAAACTTCGTAAATCTAAAGAAAAAAGTGAAGATTCATATTTGATTTTTCTTAGATCTACGGAGTTTGTCTATGGATAAGGATGAATGATTCACGGATTTGTGTAGAGGAGTGTGTAAGGAAGAAATGGTAAAATTTTTGGAGATTTTTCCGGCCAAAGGGTGGTGGCCGGCGGCGGCAGTGGCGGTGGTCGGCCGGCAGCAGGTGGAAGCAAAGGGGAGAAGAAAATAAAATCCAATAAAAAAAATTGATTTTTGGAGTTTTGTATTTTTGGTAGGGTCCCGTAAGAGCCATTTGATCAAAATATCATGAATGATTGAGATTCAATCTTGACCATTTCTATTGGACCGGGTCAAAATTGATTGGGCTATCAGAATTTAGTCCAAATCAGCCCAATTCAAACAAAATTGGGTCATTTGTTCCAATTAAAAAACTAATACAAACAAAGACAAATAACTCAAAAATACAAACAAAATATAAGAAAATACATTACTATATATTATAGGAGTAAAATAAACACGTAAAAAAATTATGTGTTCACACAACTTAGATCATAAATCATTCATATTTCATAAAGCATGCATGTTTTTCATGAAAACATCAATCATAGCTTCATAACCACTTCATGAATTCACACCCTTTTAGGGTTCACAGTCAAAATAATTTATCATGCATGGGTTCATATGAAATCAATTGGAAAGCATGTAATTGAGTCAAAAGAATTATAATATAATAAAACTTAAACAATTGAATCCATTAAATTAGAACCCATGAAGAATTGAATGAAAACCTAACCAATTTAAGGAAATTGAATTGGGGAATTGGAGGAATCTTTGGGACTCAATGGGTGAATGGAAACTATTGATGAACTCCCACATACCTTGATCTTGAAGCCCAAATCAATTGAGGAATTGGAGACTTAAAAACTTGAAGAACTGTATAATCCCTTATGAGCCTTGGGGAGAAAAACTTAAGAGGAATTTTGGGGACTTTGGGGAATGAAATGGAACGGTTAGTTTCTTAGGAGTAAAATAAGTTATAGGGTCTATTTATAGGTTAAAACGACGTTGTATATGAATTATATGAATAGGAAAATGCCGAAATACCCTTAAGAAATAACTATCGGACAGCCCTACGATTGTGGCTTATGGTCCATAGAACTTTCTACGGTCCGTACTGGTCAACTGTAAACCAACTTCTGACACCCAAATTTCACCTTACTTTCCACGAGACCTTTCTACGGTTCATCGAAATCCTACGGTTTGTAGAACCCATCTGTAGAATCCTAGTTCAAGTCCAAAATTTCACTAAGTCTAGGACCTTTCTACGAGACCATCCTATGACTCATAGACCCAACTACGATCTGTCTTTCCCTTTCATAGAACTGATGTATTAAATTAAATCTCTGAATCAACCCTACATATTAGTCCTACGACCCATAAATTTTCCTACGGCTAGTCCCTTTAAGTCGTAGGTCCAATATCAGAAACTTGAAATTTCAAAACTCAACTCAACTTTCTACGATTGCCCTTCTACAACTCGTAGGACTTCCTATGATCCATAGATTGGACTCTTAGCTCACAACTTCAACAATGTTTCTGCGCTTTTCTTCCCTTTCTAAACTTTCCAACTTCCAAAGTGTTACAATATCTCCCCCTTGGGAACATTTGTCCTCGAATGGACCTCAAGCTAGCATGAATGGAGTAGGAGAGAAAATAACAACCCAATCATGAATGCAAAATTTCATCAAAATGCACATAAACATGGACAATCACTCCAAGTTAAATCACAACATAAAAATCAAGTTTTTATGAACATGCATGCATATGGAAACATGAGAATGACTAAAACTCATGAATCTAAAAAAAATGAACCATGAAGAACTAATATCTCAAGCTAGAGTAGGAGCAAAGGGAAAGAGATGAGGATATCGGGACATCATATAGGCTTCGTCCTCCCAAGTGGAACACTCAACTAATTGATTCCTCCAAAGAACCTTCACGGAAGCAACTTCTTTGTTTCTCAACTTCCGAACTTGCCGGTCGAAATACTCAATCGGAACCTCTTTATAAGAAAGATTCTCCTTAACTCCCAAACCTTCAAATGGAATAATAGTTGTTGGTTGTCCAACACACTTCTTCAACAAAGAGACATGAAATACAAGACATACTGATGCTTGTTGACACCCAATTTTGGCCCTCCACAATATAAATCAATCTTCGAGCTCTTAAATTTCAAATGATTTGAAATAATTGACTTTATAAAATTTAAAATATTTTCCAAGACATTTTAAGTAATTTTGTCATTCTATAGTTTTAAAATTAATATATATAGTCTATAAAATTTTGTATATATTTAGTATATTTTATGAATATTCGAAAATCATCTCAAACAGATTTTGTTTTTACCTAAAGATTTTGTTAATTAACTATTTATATTTTTGAATTAATTAGTTTATAATTGAAGTTAATTATTTTATTTTGTTAAGATTAAGAAGCTTGTTAATTAATTAATATTACTTCATCTTATTTAAATTTTTAGCCGAATTCACAAATTACATCCAATTATGGCTAAATTCTTAATCAGCTTGGTCGGATCCATAATCTGTAAAGCTATTTCCCTTCCTACCCTAATGGGAATCTTATTACCTAACCTTAAACACACTTTTTGGGCCCAATTTCAGTTCAATTGCAGTCCCACTTCTTTCTCAAGTCAGCAGCCCACCATGAAAAACCCAATTTATACAAACTCAAAACACACAATACATACAATAGTACTAGCCGACCCTGTCGCATTTCTTCTTCACGCGAAGAAACCCAGAACAGTCCGCTGCAACCAGGATCGCGAACTCCAACAAAAATCGAAATCCAACGCGTCTGAGTCCAGCAGGCAGTGCATGTCGTCCTCTCTCCCTCCCTTATCCCCTTGTACTCAATTTTTTCAGGTATCGTAATCTCCTATTCGATTCCGTCTTGCTCTCAATATCAAGCGGCTTCGATTTTCTTACCATTTGAATTGGTACAATTCATAGCTGGCCAGCCTTATCCTAAAGAGAAATTCAAATTTTAAATTCGAATTCGTCCAAAATTTTCACCCGTTTCCCCCCCTTTTATCAGTCCTATTCTTCTTCTATATAAACCCTTTCTTCCTCAATGTTTGGGGTTGGAAAAAATATACGTTGGAGGGGCCAAAGAAAGTAGAGTAAGAAAGGTCATAAGAAACATATACATACGTAGAAACACATACAAAATAGGAAAAAGAGATACTACAGTGACTTGGAGTCTAGAGTTTTGGGTTTTTTTTTCGTTCTCTACTCACCAAAGCTCGTCGGAGTCTCGTTGTAGTGGTGGTGAAGCTCGTCGCTAGCTTGCTTGTCTTAGTTCGCTGCATCAAAGAAGGTAATCTCTTTTCCTTTTATTATGTTTCATTCCAGTAGTATGCATTAAATAGGTGTTTGTTTGTGATTTCGTTTGCATTTTCGTTCTGTTGTGACTTAGCTACAGAGTTAACTTTTGTGTTAGGATTTAATATTTTGTTGCTATTTACTATTCAAGCCAAACGACTATTGCTATGATTAGGCTTCGATTCTTGGATTTTCTTCTTTAAAAGAGTTTTGAGTTCTTACTAGTTTGAGTCATGAAAAATGTTAACTTCCTCATCCTTTGGTTAAGCTGCTACTATTAGTTTCCTATTCATGTTTAGAAGTTATTAATTGTTGTCTTGGTGTAGCCTTTGGAATCTTTGTTCTGCCATAGTTATACCCGTTGTAGCCTTGATTCAACAATGTGTCCTTATTTATTTAAATATTACCTTGTTCTTGAGTTATTGTTGCTGCAATTTGATCTTGTTAGAGTTGAGCAATCTTTCTTTTTTTAGTTTTGTATATAGTACTGTTGTAACTTCATTTGTCACATAATTCTTACATAACTTGGATGAAATTTTGGCAGTGTGATTTTGATGCCAAATCTGGAAGTTATGTCCCCTTTGGTGTGACACCTAATGTTTGATACTTAAAACAGTAGTAAATGGTTTTTTTACTTATTGCTTTTCCATATTAAGACAATGGTTTGTTACTCATTTATATTTTGTTTATTTATGTCACATGGGATGCTTCGCGGAGTCTAAATTGGACTCTTTTCATCATATCCCCGCATTTCGAGTATCGAGTCAGCCTTTGGTGTTTGAGGGTGAAAGGGAAGCTAATGCAAGCCTCCAAAAGCTCAAAAAGGGGATGTATACCTTCTGTATACAGCAGTATACATTGGTATACATAGCGAAAATACCATATTCAGGGTCAAAACTACAGAAAGGCGGGTTGAAAAATGCAGAGATACAAAGTACAAGTCAAAATACAGGTTTGGGAGTCCAAAAATAAGTTGTATACATGGTGTATACATCAGATATACACCTAGTGTATATCCTGTTATTTGAGGGTAAAATTGGGCCAAAAGCCCAAGCCCTATTGCAACAATGACAGGTTGAAGAAGAAACTAAATGGGTTGAACTTGCAGCTGGCCCATTATTTAGCTTAGGACAGGTTGAGCCCGAAAGGCCCAAATTTAATATTTCTTCTTTTACTCTTATTTATTTATTGTTTGTATTAACTAACTTTTTATTTGGATTTAGTTTAATTTAATTAAATTCCCAAGAGATAGTCATTTCTTCTTTTATGTTCAAATTAAAATATTTTTATTTTATTTATGAATTATTTTATTAATTGTTTGCCTAATACACGAGTTAGTTTCTTTTCATAAAAAATGGGGTTTCTTACTTAGTTAGTAATTTTTAAAGTTAGTCAAATATTTTAGTCAAATCGTTGGTCAATAGCAAGTTAGCGGGCATTCCGAGGGCCTAACACCTTCTCAGAATGTAAATTGAACCCCAAACCTCTTTGGATTTTCAAACGATTTTATTCTGTTTAAATCTTTTGAAAATTTAATAAGTTTTCTTAATTTCCTTAAAAAAATTAAGTGGCGATTCTCTTTGGAAAATTGATTTCTCTTCAAGTCATAAGTTAAGTTGATTTTTCGGAAACTAAAGTCATTTTTTTTAGTAAAACAATGCTAATCATTAGGCAACACAACTTTATAAGCAACCTTGCCAATACGACTCAAAACTTGATATGGGCCCATATAGCAGGACTAAGCTTCCCTTTCTTTCCAAACCTCATCAAACCCTTCATCGGTAAAACTTTTAAATAGACCCAATCATTAACTTCAAATTCAAGCTCTCTCCTCCTAACATCGTCATAAAACCTTTTTTGACTTTGAGCCATTTTGAACCTTTCATGAATAAGTCAAACCTTTTCCATAGACTCATGCACCAACTTAGGACCTATCAATGCAACCTCACCAACTTCAAACCAACCAATAGGAGGCCTACATCTCCTACCATAAAAGGCCTCAAATAGTGTCATCCCAATGCTAGAATGATAGCTATTATTATAAACAAACTCAATCAAAGTTAAATGATCATCCCTATTATTCTTAAAATCAATTACACAAGCTCTTAACATGTTTCCCGAAGCCTGAATGGTATGCCTGTCTTGTCCATCAGTATGAGGGTGAAAAGTTGTGCTAAGTTTCACTTGAGTACCAAAACCTTTCTGAAATGACTTTCAAAAGTGAGACGTAAACTGAGTACCGCGATCAGAGATAATAGACTTGGTACTCCACGCAACCTTACCATCTCCCAAATATAAATCTTAGCATATTCCTCGACTGAGAATAAAGTCTGAACAGGATGAAAGTGAGCTGATTTCATCATTCGGTCCATAATAACCCAAATCAAATCAAACTGTCGATGAGTCCGATGTAAACCCATAATGAAGTCCATATTAAAAAATTTCCACTTTCATGTAGGAATACTAATACCTTAGCCAATCACCTGGTTTCTGATGCTCAACTTTTACTTTTTGACAATTCAGACACTTAACCATAAATTCCGCAATATCATTCTTCATCATATACCACAAATAGAGCTCCAGTAAATCATGGTACATCTTGGTGGCTCTTGGATGAATAGAATACCGAGAACTATGAGCTTCTTTCAGAATTTGATTTCTCAACTCATCGACATTTAGAACACATAACTGACCTTGATATCAAAGAGCACCATCTCACCCTCGAGAGAAAGACTCAATGATGTTTTTGGAAACCGACTTCTTCAACTCAACTAGTACTGGATCAAGATCTTGCTTAGCTGTCACATCTGATACAAAAGACGATTTAGAACTATTATGAACAACTACACCACCTTCATTAGAATAAACCAAGTGAATACCCAATTGGATCAATCTGTGAACATCATGAACTAACACTTTTTTACCATCATTAACATGAGCAACACTACCCATCAAAAGTCGACGAGGAGAATCCGCTACCACATTCACTTTCCCTGAATGATATGGGACACTCATGTCGTAATCCTTCAACAACTCAAGCCACCACCTTTGGAGAAGATTCAAATCCTTTTTAGTGGAAACATACTTCAAACTCTCGTGGTTTGTAAACACATCCACATGTACACCATACAAGTAATTCCTCCAAGTCTTTAGAGCAAACACTACTGTTGCCAAATCCAAATCATTAGTCGGATAATTCCTTTCATACACCTTCTGTTGCCTTGAGGCATAAGAAATGACCTTTTCCACACATCCAAGACCAATTCGTGAATCATCAAAATATATTATAAAACCATTCGATCATTCTGATAATGTCAAAATAGGGGCCAAAGTGAGTATATCTTTCAACTCTTCTCACAAGCTTCCGACCTTAGGAATTTTACTTTGTTTGAGTCAATGTCATCAAAGGCGAAGCAATAGAGGAAAAACCTTCCACAAGCCTTCTATAGTAACCATCCAAACCCAAGAAACTCCATATATCTAAAGCTGACAAAGGTCTAGACCAATTCTTAACCGCCTTGGTTTTCATAAGATCGACTTGAATACAGAGACATTAATATGGACAAGGAAAGTAACACACTTCAACAAAAACTCACACTTGCTAAACTTAACATACAATTCACGATCCTTGAGAATTTTCAACACAATCCTCAAATGTTGATCCTCACTTTGTGAGTAAATCAAGATATCACCAATAAATACAATCACAATCATATCAAGGTATTGCTTAAATCCATGAACGTCACTGGGCATTAGTCAAACCAAAAGATATCACTAAGAACTTATAATGACCATACCGAGTTTGAAAAGTTATTTTTCAGAAAGTCACTCTCCTTCACCCTTAATTGGTGATAACCTGATCGAAGGTCAATCTTATAGAAGAAATTCGCTCCTTGGATTTGATCGAACAAATCATCTATCCTTGGAATATGATACTTATTCTTAATGGTAATCTTATTAAATTGGTGAGCGTGAATGCACATTCATAGGGAACCATCCTTATTTCGAACAAACAACACCGGGGTACCCCATGTGAGATACTCGGTCTAATGAAACCCTTATCCAACAAATCTTTCAATTGATCCTTTAATTAATTAAGTTATGATGGGTATACAATACAAAGGAATAGAGATAGGTTGCGTATCTAGAAGAAGGTTAATACTGAAGTCTATTTCCCTTTTGGGAGGAATACTTGGAAGATCATCGGGAAACACTTTTGGAAACTCATTTACAATTAGCACTGACTCAAAAGTAGGGGTCTCTGAATCTATATCCTTAACCCGAACAAGATGATAAATGCAACTCAATCATCTTCCTAGACTTTAGGAAAGATCTGAACTGACCCATAAGGACATAATTTTCCCTTCCCATGTCATGATAGGTTTGTTCGGACCCTTGAAAGTGACCAATCGGGTCCTATAATCTATAGAAACATAACATGCATGAAGCCAATCCATCCCAAGAATGATATCAAAATCTGACATATCAAGCTCTATAAGAACAACATGCGTGACTCTATGAGAAACGGAAATAGGAAAATTTCTATAATCTCTTCTAGCTACTGTAGAATCACCGATGAACGTAGAAACATGACAGGGGTTAGAAAGGACTTAGGGACCAACATCAAACCTTATGGCCACATAAGGAGTAACAAACAATAAGGTAGCACTTGGATAAAGTAAATCATAAAAATTAAGGTGAAAGACTTTCAACATACCAGTCACCACATCTGGAGAACCTCATGATCCTGTTGAGTCTGAAGAGCATAAAATCTATTTTTCTTCGAAAACCAAAACTGAAACCACTAGTTTGAACTTGCCTACCATCTCTTCCTTTAGTAGCAAACAACAATAAAAATCTCATCTTGTGACCATTCTTTCCACAACTACCATTTGTGTCGGCCAAACATTTGTCATCATGCTTCTTACCACATCTTGAGAAAGAGAGAATAGAAGATTCATTACCACAACATCCTTGAGGCTTAGGGTTAGACACCCTATCTTTGTTGAACTTGGGAGTTGGAGCATTTGATGAACCTTGACCAAAAAACGTTTTTTGAAATTGACGACGTACATGTCCACCGAACCTAGAATGAGAAAAGTCACCATCGTCGGTTCTCTCCCTTTTGGACTCTTTTGCCCTTCCTTAAGATTTTCCTCCTCAATTTGTTGGACATGAATCATCAAATGACATATATCCATATCTTTAATTAATATGGAAGTACAACATTCTTTGACAACCAAGTTACAAACACCCGACACAAACTTACTCATCCTTACCCAAGAGTCGGTAACCATAGTTGGAGCATACTTAGACAATTAAGTGAACTTCAAAGCATACTCCTTCACACTCATATTCATTTTTCGAAGATTAATGAACTCAAGCACTTCACTTCTCTCATTTCAAGAGGAAAGAAATGATTAATAAAAACTCCTTAAATTTCTCCCATTCACGAGGACCCGAATAAATAGTCCTCTCACTTTTCCGTTGTTCAAACCAAACTTAAGAAACATTATTGAGTTGATAAGCAACCAACTCTACTTTCTGAACCATATACAACCTCATAATTTCCACTATCTTGTAAATCTCATCGATGAACTATTGAGGATCCTCATCAACCTTAAAACCATGGAATTCTGGAGGATTCATCCTAGTGAAGTCCCTTATCCTTGTTGCCGTCGTACCCACATTTGGGTTCACGGGAGCAATGGCCTCACTATTTGCTTGGGCCGTCAAAGCTTGAGCCAACACTTGGAAAGTGGCTCAGAATTTGGCATGAGTCACTTGCTCGGTCAAACAATCCACTAATGAGTCTGAGATTTGGAATTATTTAGGATTTTATTCATAATAATTTAGTGTCTTCAAATGCTTATTTTGTGCCAATAACTGATGTAAAACCTGTGATTTCTAGGTATTTGGATTGAGGAACAAAGAAAGGACACTAATTTGGAAAAAGGAACAAAACGAGCTGAAAGAATGAAGAAAAGTATGCCTGGTGATCGCTAAGTCTATTGGCGAGTCACCAAACGACCTCTTGACCGCCTAAAGTTCTAGTGTGCCAAGCCCTGAAGGAGAAAATCAAGTTGGCGAGAGAAAGGAGGAGTCAGCGGATCGCCGAGTGGTTCGCGATGCAGTGTCAGATCGCCCAAAGTTACAGACCTGAAGTATGCTGAAGGCCAAGGCAAAAAGGCGATGGAATTGACCAAAGGGCGGATCGCCGAGTTGATTGGCGAGCCCGACTTACTGCGCCGAATGCCTTTTCGCAACATATTTTTGGAGACTATAAATACATTTTTGAACATTATCAATTAAGCTTTTTATCATTTTTTAAGTTTCATACTTTCAATATATCGAATTCTGAGTATTGAGATAAGTTTTTCCCTTAGCTTTGAAGAATTGAAGTTTTTTTCACTTTTGAGAAATTGGAAGTGGGTCTTTGAGATTCTTCAATTTGGACCTTTGTAAAGATGAAATCAATCTTATCCAGTTGATGGAAACTCAATTTGGTAACGATTTTTATCTTTTTATAATGTCTAGCTAAACCCCCAATTCTTGGGGTGTGATTATGTGATTATGGGCTGATTTAGTTTATGGGTATTGCTAATTGTTAGTTTAAATGCTATTTAGATGTGATTTCAATCGGTGATTGTGGTTTAATTTAAAGAATTGTAGTTGCAAATGCAGTTCTACCTTTGTGTTTTTGGCTTGCTCGGGAGAGAGGTTTTAAAACCAAGATTATTGATTGATGGTCTGTGGGTATTAGTTGTCATGCGTTCAACTCGAGAGAGAACTTGAGGAGCCTCAGGCTCCACATTGTCATTTCTTACATTCCTTCTCACATAAGCTCTTCGAGGGGCCATATCCTGAAAAGAATCGAACATGATTTAGGAGAAGGATCTTTATAGAGATAGACTCTATGGCACGACATTTGAGTAATGAAAGAAGTGAAGTTTCCTAAACACTTTATAGCCTCCTATTCACAAATGTGGCGTGGTTTACATTCATAAATAAAACTCTACTCAATGCAGCGCTTGTCAGACATCCTAGGACCTTTTCTAAAACCTTGTGCTCTAAATACCAAGTTTGTCATGATCCAAAGTACACCCTAGATGTGATATGGCATATAAGACCTCGAGAGGCCCTACAAAAGTCACTTGAAATGCATATACATAACATAATAGAGAAAAGTAGGAAATCTCATATGAATATGATATTTTGACATAAAAGCGGAAATCTATCATAGCCTTGATAATCCATTCTATAATATCAAAGGAGTGGTAGGGACGTAACCATTATACCACATACAATGTTTGAAACTAAAAACATAAGGAAAATATAATGAAGATTACATGGTCCTCGGAACATGAAGACTCATCACATCTTCAACCTCAAACAATCAAATGATCACCAATTAACCAGGAATGGAAGGGGAGGAAGCGTCACATCCTACATTATTAAACAATGTAGGCACATGAAATGTACTAAGTATGAAGGATGCATAAAACATGAAACATGATCATAAGAGGACATGATCGAAAACATAAAATGCATGACCAAGCTAAACATAGTAAAACCTTAAAAGGACATCATAAATTATGAACATGATCAATGCATCATAAAATCATAATTAAAGCTTCATAAAACCTTTAAGAACGACTTAGTTCATTTTTTGTGATATTTACTATTAACCGACATAAACCACATGAGCTATAACATAGAATTCAGTGTCTTGCTCCCACACCAAAAATACATGTACTTTATTGCAAAAGCAAAGACCTTAAACTTCTAGCTTAGGTCGATCCACTAGCTATGTCTTTCTAAGACAAACCTACGAGAGAATGTAGTTAGGGACAATGATATTTCTACTTGAGACCCGACCTCTACTAATGGGAGAGCCTCCATCTCAATATTCTCTCAGTGCTAAGTAAAATCCCAACAGAATTTTCATAAACATAAACATATCAATAGCCATGGAAAAATACAATTAAGTTACTAATCTAAGCTAAAAACATCATAGAGTTGCTCCTTAAACCATGTGTGAGAAAAGGTTTCACCATTCATTTTTTTTTTTTAATGTGATAGAACCTTTCACAATTTCACCGTAGCTTATATTAAGGCAACCTAGGTCATAAATCATTCCTTTTTCATAAATCATGCACGCTTTTCATGAAAACATCAATCGTGGCTTCATAAACTCTTCATGAATTCACACTACTTTAGGGTTCATAGTCAAAATCATGTATCATGCATGAGATCATATGAAATAAATTAGAAAGCATGTAATTAAGTCAAAACAATTATAATATGATCAAAATTAAACAATTGAATCCATACAATTAGAACCCATGAAGAATTGAATGAAAATATAACCAATTTAAGGAAATTGAATTGGATAATTGGAGGAATCTTTAAGACTCAATGGATGAATGGAACCCATTGATGAACTTCCACATACCTTGATCTTGAAGCCCAAATTAATGGAGAAATCGGAAACTTGAAAACTTGGAGAAACCTAGAATCCCCTGTGAGCCTGGTAGAGAAAGACTTGAGAGGAATCTTGGGGATTTTGGGAATGGGTAGTTTCTTAGGAGTAAAATCAGTTATAGGGTCTATTTAAACGATGTAGTATAGGAATTAGATGCACATGATAAGACCCAAATACCCTTAAGAAATAATTGTCGGACAACCCTATAGTTGTGACTTACGGTCCGTAGAACTTTCTACTATCCATACTAGTCAACCGTAGAACCAACTTCAGAAACCCAAATTTTACCTTACTTCCCACGAGACCTTTCTATGGTTCATCTGAAATCATACGGTTCGTAGACCCCATCCATAGAATCCTAGGTCAAGTCCAAAATTTCACTAAGTCAAGAACCTTTATACGAGACCATTCTATGAATTATAGACCCAACTATGATCCGTCATTTTCTTTCGTAGAATTGAGGTCTTAAATTAAATCTCTGAATCAACCCCACGGATCAGTCCTACGATCCATCAATTTTCCTACTGCTTGTCATGTCAAGTCATAGGTCCAACATCAGAAACTTGAAATTCCAAAACTCTAATCAACTTACAATTTACCTTCTACGATCCGTAGGATTTCCTACGGTTCATAGATTGGACTTGTGGTTCACTACTTTAGCAAAGTTTCTACGTTTTTCTTCCCTTTCTAAACTTTCTAACTTTCGATGTGTTACAATTCGACTCAACACTTTTTTTGAGTATTTATAATTCTAACGGTAGCTTATTCTTTAACTCATTTTGAGAGTAATTTGAGAGTTATCATGACCAAAGTCAGCCCAAAGGCTAAATTTCCACAAATTTTCACTTGGGACTTCAAATCCTCCAAAAGGCTCTGATTCAGAAACCAACAACTCTCTTAGACCAATTTCCACATTCCAGAACTGATGGGATCGATGGAATTTCAGTAAGACACTCAAAATTCCAAAAGACACTGAAAACAAATTTTTTAAAATCAATTTTAGCCTTTCAAATTTTAAAAATTCACATAAGTCATAAATTTTAACTCAAAACTCGAAACCACTTTCAAAACTCATCCAAAAATGACTCAGGACAATATCAGGCGGTGTAAAATCATAATTTTATATAAAAAAATATAAAATTAACCGACTGAGTCATTACATCAATAGAAAGACACAAAGCATGATTGGTGGCAACTAGAACAGATTATGAGGAAACTTTTTCACCTGTTGTGAATTTACCTTCATACGATGTTATTGTTACACGTTTAAATCTTGAATTACACCAGATGGATGTGAAGACCACTTTTCTCAATGGAGAATTGAACTAGAAAATTTTCATAGAACAACCAATAGATTTCATTGTTAAAGGCTAAGAATTTTTTTTGTAAATTGAAAAGATCAATTTATTGTCTAAAGAAATCTTCAAGGCAGTGGTTCTTGAGATTTCATAAAGAGGTGATTTCATTTGATTTTACTATGACCGATGAAGACCATTACATCTATGTGAAGAAGTCGAATGGAAAGTTTTCAATTCTTTCTCGCTAGGTAGATTGTATTTTATTAATTAGAAATAATTTGAACTATGTAAAAACTATCAAGTCATGGCTTTTGAAATTATTTGATATGAAAGATATTGGTGAAGTAGAACTATATATTGAGTGTTAAGATCCAAAGAAATTGTTCCAAGAAATCTTTTAGTTTATCTCAAGAAACATACACAAATAAAATATTGGAACCTTTCGAATGAATAGTTGCAAATACATGGATACTCCAGTAGCAAGAAATGAAACTTTAAGCCTTAAAATGTGTCTAAAGATTGAAAAAAAAGAAAAGACATTACTCGATTTTCATATTTTAGTGTTGTCGGGAGTTTGATGTATTCTATGATGTGTACTCACCCATATATTTGTTATGTTGTAGGTCTAATTAGCAGATATCAATCCAATTCTGGAAGAGATCACCGGAAAGCAGTGAAGAGAATATTTTGATAACTGAAGGGAACTGCAGATCGTTCACTGTGCTAAAGTGGATCTGATTTATTCACAAGAGGTTACACTCATGTTGATTGGGTTGATGATCAGTGTGATAGAAAACCGACCTCCGATTATGATTTCTTACTTAATGGTGGTGCTATTTCATGAAAAAATAAGCAACATACTTACATAGCTCTTTCAACTATGATATCTGAATTTGTAGCTTATGCATCTGCAGTACAAGAAGTTGTTTAATTAAAGAGATTTCTTAAGCATTGAAATACTCCAAGGAATTCTTAGGGTTCTATGATTTTATATAATGACAGTCAAGAGACTATCAAATATACGAAGGATCCTAAGTATCACAGCAAGACCAAAAACATTTATATCAAGTATAACTTTGTGAGAGACATAGTAGCAACTGGAGAAATAAATTTACAATACATTCATACTCGTGAAATGTAAGTTGATCCTTTTATAAAGGCAATATCTAGAGACTTGATTGAGAAACATGTAAAGGCACCATGCTTTTGTAGGGTAAATAAATTTATGTATTGTAAAACAACTTGGTTGTTATAATATTTTCATCAATATAAGACTATTGAATTTTTTTTCATATCTCATATGCATGTGATAATGTTTTAGAGATAATGAATGTAATACAAGTCGCGATATTTTCTCTCTCATATAAGCAATTGCCTCTTACATCGAAGAATGGGAAGAGATGACTTTCACTACCATGTTATGACTTGTTTTATAAGCCAGACACGAGTCTCTCTGTGAAGATGAGTTTGAGGATCATTGAAGAGAGAAACTCAGGTTAGACTTCTAGAGTTGTCTAGACCAAAGTATGTACGATGTTGGATTATTAAAAGAATGAGACACATACACCACTATAAGGTGAAGACATAGTAGCGTGTGTTTCATACCCCGTGTGTTAAGCAATCAATGGTTCCCTGATTGTTCATTGTGTGAGACCCCGAAAAGTTAAATTAACTTTTTTAGAATACCCTTTGATCTTTAGCATGTCACTAATAGCCATGAATGATTCAGCAATGTAGTGTATGTTTAGGAAAGCAGTTGGATTGGAACAAATAGATTCGAGTATAAAGGAAAGAAGATTAAGTTAAAAATAATGTAACTTGTTTACACAACGTCAGCTATTACACTAGCCATATAGGTATATAGTGTAATTGTCTATATAAATTTAAGCATGAACTCGAGTTCACCTCTTTAAGTGGACAAGGGATCAGATAAGTAATTACATACTGAAGTAGAGTGAATGAATTCTAGGGTATAATGAGTAAATGTATCCTCATATTAGTAGCGAATTCTTTCCACGTGTGATTGGATTCCTATACAGAGCATGTAAAACCTAATAGGTAAGTTCTCGATGTCCATTGATCACATGAACTATTTATCATATGAATTGAGTGTCTAGTTGATGTCGAATTAACTTAGATCTTGTCCACCATGTGTGAAGTGGTAGATGTAAGCTTATGGGTCATGGGTTTCCCATGTGGATCCAACCCGACTCAATATAGTTTCTGAAAGAAGAAATAGACACTATTTTGAAAAAAAGAGTGGGAACAGTTACAGAGTAACTTCTCAATCGTAACATCCACTCTCTTTTTAAAATGGTGTTCACCCTTTAAGATGGAGGGGTGAAAATAATAATAAAAAATGAGAAAAAGAAAAAGTGAAAAGGCAAGATATTTTTTTTCTCAACATTGACATTACAACTTAAAAAGGATATTCAATTTGTGGCATTGTACTCTGTTTTCTTGAGATTTAAAATTTGATTTAGAGCAATTCCTCAACAAAGATATCATTGATCTTCCGTTGTTGTTAACATGTACACAATTTTGTTCCTGTTACGAATATTTCTAACATGTTTTTATGATAATAAGGTTTAGCTAGACTTCAAAGTTAAACATAACTTAGTACTCATGTTGGTTTGTGTGGTTGATATCCAAAAATATTGGTTCTTAAAGGATTTTTACTGTAGGTTTTGAATAACTCTTTCTTTGTGTTACTTCATTTAGTTCTTGTTGGTGTTTTTTAAAAATGGGGCAGCACAAAAAAATTGAAAATGTCTCTCAATGGATTGAAATAACTTTCAATAGCTTTCAATAATTTTATTAAGCATTAAGAGGCTTTAAATAGGCAACATAAAACACATAATCTGCATAATTTAAAATTTTAAAAATCCTAAAATATCTCAACAACTAAAACAACCTAACTAAAATTCAAATTTCAAATTTATTCAAACTAAATAACTTATTTTGCTAAAAGTTACTACAGTAACTAAAAGCAAACTTCAACACTCCTCCTTTGCTTTAGTTACTGCAATTGAAAAAAATGCTCCTCCTTAATTTTTGCTTTGGTAGTTGATGCTGGATTTTTTTCATTGTTTTTGAACTCGCAAAATTTCTTCTTTTTTCTTTTTCTTCTTTTGATTTTGTTCTTCAAAAACACATGTGATGACATTGTCTTGTGTAGAATTATTTTTTAAAGTGCTTTAATCTGAACTTTTGTATGATTTGCAGAGAGAGGTTGTAAGGGTTTTTCTTCCATCACAACATCACATATCACATAGATTTCAATATGTAATTGTGTATTAGTATATCCACTTTCCTCTTAAGATTTATTTATGTAATTGTGTATTAGTATATCACAATTTTTTCTATATTATTTACAATGTGACTGAATTATAAGTTTTTTGATTATGTAGATAATTGAAGATTTTTTATACTGTGTCTATGTAAGAAAACATTTGCAATACTTGAGATAAATATTGCTATGCTTATTCTTTTCAATTAAATAATTATAATTCAATACTGGTACAAGTAACTATAGATGTATATCACATCCTTGTTAAATATGAGTTATGACAATTCTTTTCATATGATAGTGAGGAATAATTTACATGAAATAACTATAACTATCGATAAAGGGAAAATGCATAAGTACCCCCAACCTATGTCCGAAATCCCATAGACACACTTATACTATTCTAAGGTCCTATTACCCCCCAAACTTATTTTATAGATAATTTTCTACCCCATTTCGGTCTATGTGGCACTATCAATGAAAAAATTGTCAACACACGCTACCCTAGAAAATAGTGCCACGTAGGCCGAAAAGCAGTAGAAAATTATTTATAAAAAAAGTTCGGGGGTGGAGGTAATAGGACCTCAGTATAGTATAAGTGTGTCTTTGAGATTTCGGGCATAGGTTGGGGGTACTTATGCATTTTCCCACCGATAAATGAAGAGAGAATGACAAATGTGATCAATCCAAATATGCAAACCATTATTCCAGCTAAGTTTTCTCACTTTACTAAGGTTGTACTCGTTTTCTCTAATTTGGTTGTCCAATAATTTATTGTTGATTTGCATTAATTATAAAAAAATTAATTAGCTAATGATTCTTAAAGTCTTTCTAATTTAAATGTAGTTTTCATTTTAGATCTATTCAAATTTTTACCTTTTTTTGGTATTAATAAATGATTAATATGTAAAAGGTTATCATATTTTCATGGAAATATTTCCACCAGGATGTGTACTTTCTGTTGGTGTGACATTTTAATATTAATAAAAATATATTATATGTCACATTATGTATCATGTTATGTCCATTGGTGGAGATTACATTTGTGTCTCTTTACTCTCATCAATTGTGGAAGAAAGTGGCCATTAGATAGTAACTTATGTAACCACCAACTCTTCATTTCACCCATTATTCTATTTTTATATCTTGTAGCTTATGTAACATTTGGGCCATTCATTTGAAAAATTTACTACCCACTATCTTCCTATTCATTGAAAGGAAGAATTCATCACCTATAAATAGTGTGGTCTTCCTTGTCATGTTGGGAAGAAGGAGAAACAACAAGAGAAGTACAAGAAAATATAGAGTCAAAAAGATGAGTAGTATTGTATTGTGTTTATATTGAGTAAGTGTAGTGACAGAGAGAGTTGAGACAAATAAAATATTCTAAGTCTTCAACTATATTCACTATACAATAGAGAGTAAGTATATGTTGAAGAAGGTGTTCTTTTGTGGAGCATTGGACTTTTCAACTAATCCGGAGTTGCTTGAGTTGTACGACGTTGTTGGGTTGTTATATCCTGGAGGGGACAAGTCAAGAGTGATATTGTTGGATCGGTGTAGATTATATCGCAGTGGGCTTGAATCTCCTTAAAGAGAGTGAGATATCCGCGCCTCAGCCTACAAGATTTGCTTATTCATTTTTGTCATTTTATTTTCAACTGTAATTTATTGTATCTGTGGTATATTACACCAGCAGTTTTAAGGAGATTCATGTTTTTGTTACAGTTTGAAAAAATGCAGATATCAAGATAGATATCTCAACATAATTCCGCTCAACGTCGCTCTCTTCAAGAGATGAAAAAGAAGAGGTGTACGGTAAAATATCTTCTACTTGCTCAATTCAAGTGGAGAAAAGGTAAAAAAAAAACATTTTTTACCTAGCATTTTCATGAATAAAGTGATAATACTTTTCATGAAAAAATGATATTTAAATTCTTAAAATAGTGGGGGTTCATTTCATTGTGAAAAATAATAATTTTTGTATCTTTGAAAAATGCTCTAACAAGGGTATTATAAGTGCATATATTTGTTGTGGAATAAATCACATGTTGTTGGTTAGCTATAATGAGATGGTTTTTGGCTCTAACATGAGAGTTATATAAATAAATTATAAAAAAAAACATGTTGAGTAGCCATTTTGATATAAAATATTGGGTGAGAAAAATTTCATTCTTGAAATGAAAAGATATCATAAACATGTGATGAAATTTTCCTTGTCAAGTCACATAACATTGAAATAATTGTGAAATACAATTTTATTGGTTGTGTGAGTCTTGAAGCTCCTAATGGTTCAATTGTGTGAGAAAGTTGTGACAAACAAAAAAAAGGAGTTTGCTACCCTAATAAAAACATGAGCTATGTGACTAACAACCTGACTTGATATTACGTTTGCAGAAAAAGTACTTAGCATGTACAAGCAAACAAGATGAGAAAATTGGTGCTATATTTTGGAATGAGAAAAGCAAATTATTTTTTGCTAATTCTATTAGGAAAGTTGAAGTAAAAAAAATGAAGCTTCAACAAGTGAAAAAGTGAATTGATTTTAGGGAAAAAGGACAAATATACCCTCAAACTATAGTAACTGGTATGCACATACCCTCCGTCATACTTTTGGGACATTGGTACCCATGCCTTTCAAAAACTATCCCTTCACTTCGGTTTCGGCTTCGAAAAATGATCGATCAAGAGATTATTTTTGGAGAAAGTTTTGTTTTAATTATTTATTTAATTAATTAAATAAAATTAAATGGCCAAAATGTTTCAATTAATTAGTTAATTAACCAAAACGTTCCGACCCTACTCGAATCCGCGTGACCCATTTTATTTAAATTACTTTCCCTTTTTATTTGAATTTCCCGCCGTTGGAGATGACTCTTCTGAAAGGTTGCAACTTTCAGGAACAACCATGACCGTTTGAAAGGTTGCAAACTTTTTGAATTGGTCGCGTGGTTTCTAAAAGGTTGCAACCTTTCGGAACCAATTCCTTTTGGCTATAAATACCAGTTACTCTTTAGATTTTTTACTTACTAAAATTTCTGATTTCTTCTTCTTCTTCTGCACAAATATTTTTTTCATGTACTTTGCTGTCGTTTAGTGGCTCGCTGACACCAGCATTTTGGGTATCAATACACTGGTGATTGAGATCATTCTATCCAGGGAGGACATATTCCAAATCAAACCTCGGATACTAGAGGGGAATAATTTTCTTAAGGGGACACTGTGCATTCAGTGGACTTGATCTTTCTCCGTTTTGCCTTTTCCTGATTCTGGTATGTTTTATAGATTATTATTTTTTTGTGAATTATTTCTGTTCTTCTGTTCTTCACTGGTTCATTGGAAACTTTGGTCACTTCGTGTTTCTACAAAGTTTCTGATAATTAATATTACTGTTTTTAAACACAGATTGACAACAATCTTAAGGAAATTATTTATTTTATTTTAATCTGTGTTTCTGGTGGAGACAAAAACCTTCGTGGTTTTATACTCCTATTAAAGTTTGCAATTTAAATTATTGTTTACTGAGCCATTTGTATCAATTTCTGTTAATTACAGATTCTGAAATGTCAAATGATAATGTTACGGTGGTTGTTGCTGCACTAATCCGAACTGTTGTACCACCAACAGAGAAACCGGAAAAATTCTCTGGTGTGAATTGTAAAGGATGGCAACAACGGGTATTTTTTTGGCTTACCACTCTTGGTCTGCAGAAATTTACCAATGAAGTAACTCCGGTGCCTGCTGCTGAAATGCCAGACAGAGAAAATTTCATGATTATTGAAGCATGGAAACAGGCAGACTTCCTATGTAAGGGCTACATTCTAAGTGCTTTAGAGGATGACTTATATAATGTCTATAGTGCAATGACAACTTCGAAAGAATTGTGGGATGCACTTGAGAAGAAATATAAGACAAAAGATGCATGCTTGAAAAAGTTTGTGGTCGCAAAGTTTTTAGACTATAAAATGTCAGATAGTAAAACTATTGGATCATGAAATTCAACATATTTTCTATGATCTGATTGCTGAGGATATGGTAGTAAATGAAGTTTTTCAAGTGGCTGCTCTGATCAAGAAGTTTCCTCCTTCGTGGAATGACTTCAAGAATTATTTAAAGCACAAACGTAAGGAAATGAAGCTTGAAGATCTTGTGATTCGGCTCAAGATTGAGGAAGATAACAAAACCACCGAAAAGTAGTCTCGTAAGAGTTCGAGAATAATTTGAGTTAATATTGTTGAAGAAGCTCCTACCAAAGGCAAGAAGAGAAAGAAGTCCAACGGACAGAAGTTAGAACATGCTAAGAAGAAATTCAAGGAAAACTGTTACAACTGTGGTAAGGCTGGTCATAAGTCTTCTGACAGTCGTGCTCCAAGAAAGGACAAAGACAAAGACAAAGTCAAAAGTCAAGCAAACATCATGGAAGAGATGGAAGATGCAGATGACCTCTGTGCAATGATCTCGGAGTGCAACTTAGTTGGAAATCCCAAGGAGTGGTTTCTCGACTCAGGTGCTACTCAACATATTTGCTCTCCGAAAGAAGCCTTTGCAACGAACACTCCTGCTGAGTTGGATGAAGATTTGTTCATGGGGAACACAACAACAACAAGGATTTCAGGAACTGGGAAAGTAATGTTGAAAATGACATCCGGCAAGGTGTTGACTTTGAACAGCGTTTTGCACGTTCCTACTATTAGGAAGAATTTAGTTTCTATTGCACTGCTCGTTAAGAACGGGTTCAAGTGTGTCCTAGTTAGTGAAAAAGCTATAATAAGTAAGAATGAGATGTTCTTAGGAAAGGGCTAACTCACTGAGGGCCTTTTCAAACTGAATGTAATGGTTGTTGACAATATTAATAAGAATTCTGCTTCTGTTTACATATTAGAGTCAAATGATTTATGGCATGCCCGTTTGGGACATGTAAATTACAAAGACTTGTGAAAATTGATTACTTTAGAAGTATTTCCTGATTTCAAATGCGATAAATCGAAATGCAAAATTTATGTGGAAAGTAAGTTTGTTAAACATCCTTACAAGTTTGTTGAAAGAAATTCAAAACCTTTAGACTTAATTCTCACAGATATATGCGATATGAAGTCGACACATCTCGTGGTGGGAAATATTATTTTATAACTTTTATTGACTATTTGTAACACTATGACTTTTTAAAACGTCTAAATTAACTCGTATCTTCGTGAAAAGATAAGGAGGGTGGGTAATAAATTAAAAATGATGTGGTATGTCACATTTTAAGTGTTCAAGGGTTGTATCTCAAGTTTTGAAGTTAAGTAAGTGGCAAAATAAAAGTTGGCGAAAGTTATCGTAAGTTCCTTTTTAAAGATTTCTCTGAAATTTGGGTCACATGTATTGGATGTTTTCTCCCAATATATAAAGAGTTAGAAGGCCTATTACCCATTAAATCGAAGGCTTACAAGTCTAGTTTTCAACGCACAAAACTCCGTATCAAACCGACATCAGAGTAAAACGTTATGAGGGTTTTACTAGGGACTGTCGGGGCCGAATCCGGGTCGGATAAAAAATATGGTATGTCGGCTTATTTAACGTTTTAAGCCATGAAAACATTTGATTGCAGTTCCAAACCAGAGAGAAAGCTTAAGAGAGGGTTCCTATGGAGTTCTAGCATGATGAAGGTTAGTTTTTGATGATTTCTACCATTAAATATTTCCCCCGTGCCTAGAAACGTAATCCCTACACGTGGCATTCATTTTTCCCTTCTATTAGCTGCTTTTGGAGCTGGTTTTTGAAGATATAAATTTGTAGTTATTGGTGTTTTTCAAGGTTTATACTTGGTTAACTAAGGTAATCATCTCGGGACTCTTTTATGATTGTTTATATGAATTTCTACGGACGTTTTGACAAGTTGTGGCAATATGGCAAATCTGCCGATTTAAGATTAATTATGAACTATTTATAGGTACGTACCAGCTGTGTATATATAATTTTTGCGAAGCTTATGACATAAGGAACAACTTTTGTGAAGTAACTACAGTCTTTCGAGCGTTCTTTGGAAAGGTATGTTAAGGTTATTCCCTTCGTTTGACATGTTTTCTTAGAGGTAGTTAACGTTGATGATCATGTAGATGCAATTGTTAGTGGTTGACTTATTGGGTGGTTATAAACCCTTATTTTAGGGACTCACGATCTGTTAAGAAAGACCCTAAGTTAGGAACTACTTGGAGATTATTCATACATATTATTTATAGCTAAATTGCTCGCCTTTAGCCTATTCAATTGTTTGTTGTCACCCTTAGGGCTATTGTGGTTAGTTGTTGAGCTATGAGCTGCCTATGGGGGCTATGATATTGTCTAATAGGACTATGTTATTGCCAAAGAGGGCTATGTGTTGCCCACGGGGCCATATTGATGCCAAATAGTGTTATGTTTTGCCTTCGGGGGTTATTTTGATGCCGAAGAGGGCTATGTGTTGTCTACAGGGCTGTGTTGATGCAAAAGAGGACTATGTGCAGTCCACAGAGCTATGATGTGCCTAAGAGGGCTATGTGCTGCCTACGGGGTTATATCGTTGCCAAAAAGGGCTATGTGACTTCCTACAAAGACAAAGGGCTATCGAAATGGGTATGTAGATTGATTTGGCACCTTCTGGGCTTATGGGGGCCTAGGTAGGTGGTATGTTGTTTGTACCTGCCGACCTTATGGGAGTTTGATTAGGTTTATGTTTGATCATTTTTGTATTTTTAGATTCAGTAGTGGGTTAGTATTCTTATTTAAAATTTTGGTTCCCTTACGTGATTGGTTTTGGTATATTATGATACTTGCTCATTTAGTCTATAGGCCTTTCATACTCTGTACATTATTTTTTACTGACGCCCCATTGCCTTGGGGGCGCTATATTCATGCATGCATGTCCCGACAGACGACCTAGTAGACCTCCTCAGCAACAAGATTGACCACTATCTGATTGGCTAGCCCCTTTCCTCCGGAGCTGCCAGAGTTGGGAGGTTTGTTACCTTTTATTGTAAATAACTTTATGGGTAGGCTGGGGCCCAGTCCCGCTAATCTTTACTACTCTTAGAGGATTGCAGACTAGTGTGCGGGGTGTATAGCTACGTTATAACCATACTGGGATAGATTGTTTCTTTGCTGAAGCTTGTGAGTTGTTTGATGTATTGTATTGATATATTCCTGCTTTTAGCTTTGGTATAGATATCATGGTGGCCTTGATAGCTCAATCAGGACTTCTGTGCTAGTTGGCTATTTATTTATATGATCTCCTGGGAGTAGTTGTTTTTTTATAGATCAGTTGACAGGGGCCTTGCCGATCGAAGGCTTCGTTTTAAGCCGAGATATACTTGTTTGTTTCCTTGATTGCGTGTGACTGCCATGCGCTAGTAGCAAATGGTTCAGCAGGGTCGGCTCGGGCCTGAGTTTTTGCATTAGGAGGCAGTTGCTCCCCTCGAGTTTGGGGCGTGACAAACTTGGTATCAGATCAAGGTCGTATCCTAGGGAGTCTGCAAGCCATGTCTAGTAGAGGTCTTGTTTATAAATGTGTTGTGCACCACATTTGATAAGTAAGAAGGTACTGGGCATGTTAGAATGACTATTCTTCTTTTGCTCACCTCGTGCTATAGAGCGGTGTCTTAAGGGTTGAGGTTTCTTGCTTATAATTGATACTTGTATGCAGATAGAGATGACTGACACTGGACAGACCACAGCTAGCCAGGGGCAAGATGCAGCTGCAGGCGAGGGTACCAACAAGGTACCAGAGGTGGAGGTAGCCCATTGTGAGAACCATGGGGAGACATCTTCTCAGACCCCTATAGCTTCTCCACCGCTTCAGGAGCCTCCGAGGGCTACAGGACTTCTGGCTCGACCAACAGTACCACCTCTAGTTCCTCCAATTCCATCTGATCAGGATTTCAAGAGTGTAGTATATATGTTAGCACAGTTAGTGGTTGCACAGTGCCAGCCAGTTGTGCTAGATATTGCCGGACCTTCTGAAGGGCTCGAAAGTTCGAGAGTTCGTGAATTTCTTGCTTTGAATCCTCCACAGTTCATAGGGACAGATCGCAGAGAGGACCCTCAACACTTTGTTGATCAGTTTCATAGGATCTTCATAGTCATGCATGCCTCATCGACTGAGTCAGTTGAGTTAGCAGCATTTCGATTTTGTGATGTTGCAGTATTTTGGTACGAAAGTTGGGAGAGATCTAGGGGAAAAATGCATCTCTACCCACTTGGGATAGCTTTATAGAAGTTTTCATAGATCACTATTTTCCTCGAGAGATTAGGGATGGCCGGATGGACCAGTTTCTGAACCTCCGACATGGTAGCATGAGTGTCCGAGAGTACAGGCTGAGATTTAATCCTTTGGCTAGATATGCACCAGCATTTATTGATACGATGCATGACAGGGTGTGTATATTTGTGGGAGGGATTGACTCACACTATATCGACGCTAGTTCTACTGCTGCACTAAATGATAATATGGATATCTCGCGAATTCAGGACTTTGCACAAGGCAAAGAGGATCGCCGACATCTACAGTATATGAGTGAGAGGGTCGAGAGAGAGAGAGAGACAGAAGAGGGCTGGGTCCGCTGGTTCACAGGCAGATTCTCAGGGTGGTCCCAGACCCAGACATTCCATTAGGCCACCTAGACCTCCACCACAGCAGTTCCAAGGTAGTAGATTTGATCGTCAAGGACAGCCAAGTCCAGGTGAGGGTTCACGAGCATCAGGCTCGCAGCAGAAGAGAGGTTCAGACCAGGCTAGGACAGCCCCGCCGCGTTGCCCTACTTGTGATATGATGCATTTCGGGACGTGCAGACAGGATTCCACAAGTTGTTATTCTTGTGGACAGGAGGGGCATGGGTGGAGAAACTGCCCTACCATAGGTCAGGGTGGTATAGGTCAGTTGACCAGGTCAGCAGTAGGTTCCTCCTCATCCGTAGAGTCTACAGGGCGTGGACCCCAGACTTCAGCACGTAGAGGTAGAGGTGGAGGCAGAGAGGGAATATCTAGTTCTGGTAGTGGACAGAACCGTACATATTCATTAATCGGACGACAGGACTCAGAGTCATCACCAGATATTGTGACATGTACATTGATTGTTTGCTCCCATTGTGTGTATGCTTTGATAAATCTTGGATCTACTCTGTCTTATGTTACTCCATTTATTGTGGGGAAGTTATGTATGGTAGCAGAGTCATTATATCGACCAGTTATTGTATCTACACCAATTGGTGAGTCTATTATTCCCTTCGTTCGACATGTTTCCTTAGAGGTAGTTAGCGTTGATGATCTTGTTGATGTAATTGTTAGTGGTTGGCTGATTAGGTGGTTATAAACCCTTATTTTAGGGACTCACAATCTGTTAAGAAAGACCCTAAGTTAGGAACGACTTGGAGATTATTCATACATATTGTTTATAGCTAAATTGCTCGCCTTTAGCCTATTCAATTGTTTATTGTCGCCCTTGGGGCTATTGTGGTTAGTTGTTGAGCTATGAGCTGCCTATGGGGGCTATAATCTTGTCTAATAGGACTATGTTATTTCCAAAAGAGGGCTATGTGTTGCCCACGGGGCCATATTGATGCCAAAGAGTGTTATGTGTTGCCTACGGGGCAATTTTGATGCCGAAGAGGGCTATGTGTTGTCTACAGGGCTGTGTTGATGCAAAAGAGGACTATGTGCAGCCCACAGAGTTATGATGTGCCTAAGAGGGCTATGTGCTGCCTATGGGGCTATGTCGTTTCCTAAAAGGGCTATGTGAATTCTTACAAAGACAAAGGACTACCGATATGGGTATGTAGATTGATTTGGCACCTTCTGGGCTTATGGGGGCCTAGGTAGGTGGTATGTTGTTTGTACCTGCCGAGCTTATATGGGCTTGGTTAGGTTGATGTTTGATCATTTTTGTATTTTTAGATTCAGTAGTGGGTTAGTATTCTTATTTAAAATTTTGTTTCCCTTACGTGATTCGTTTTGGTATATTATGATACTTGCCCATTTACTCTATAGCCTTTCATACTCTGTACATTATTTTGTACTGACGCCCCATTGCTTTGGGGGTGCTGCATTCATGCATGCAGGTCCCGACAGACGACCTAGTAGACCTCCCCAGCAGCAGGATTGATCTCTATCTGATTGGCTAGCCCCTTTCCTTTAGAGCTGCCATAGTTAGGAGGTTTTTTAACTTTTGTTGTATATATCTTTATGGGTAGGTTGAGGCCCTGTCTCGCCAATCTTTACTACTCTTAGAAGCTTGCAGACTAGTGTGTGGGGTGTATAGCTACGTTATAGCCATACTGCCCTAGGTTGTTGCTTTGCTGAAGCTTGTGAGTTATTTGATGTATTGTATTGATATATTCATGCTTTTAGTTTTTATATAGATATCATGGTGGCCTCGACTGCCCAATCAGGACTTTTGTGCTAGTTGGCTATTTTTTTATATGATCTCCTGGGAGTAGCTTTTTTTTTTATAGATTAGTTGACAGGGGCCTTGCCGGCCGAGGGCTTAGTTTTAAGCCGAGATATATTTGTTTGTTTCCTTGATTGCGTGTGGCTGCCATGCGGTAGTAGCAAATGGTTCAGCAGGGTCGGCTCGGGCCTGAGTTTTGGCATTAGGAGCCAGTTGCGCCTCTCGAGTTTGGGGCGTGACACGATTGCACTCAATTTTTTTATGTATATTTTCTTAATAGTAAGGATGAAGCAATTGATGCATTTAATCAATACAAAAATGAAGTGGAGAATCAATTGAATCTAAAGATAAAAATGATTCGGAGTGATAGGGGTGAATAATACAAATCTCCTTCTGCAGAGATATGTTTGGAATATGGTAGTATTCATTAAACTACTACACCTTATACACCACAATCAAATGGTTTGGCAGAACGGAAGAACAGAACATTAAAGGAAATGGTGAATGCCTTGATAATCAGTTATAGTTCACCGTGAAACCTTCTGGGGAAAGTCATCCTTACGGCTAATAAGATACTCAATAGGATACCCCGTAGCAAAATGCAATCAATCCCATATGAGTTGTGGAAAGGAAGGAAACCCAACTTGAAATATTTCAAAGTATGGGGGTGTCTAGCCAAGGTAGAGGTTCCTTTACCCAAGAGGGTGAAAATTGGACTCAAAACAATGGATTGTGTATTTATTGGGTATGTTGTGAACAGTTAGGCTTGCATGTTTTGGTTTACAAATCTGAGATTCATGTTAATATGATAATTGAGTCAGATAACGCAGAGTTCTTTGAACACATTTACTCGTATAAAACTGAATGTGAATTGACAAGTGAAAGACCTAAACGACAACAAGAAGAATCAACGGAAAATACACTACCTAGTGAGGATCCTAGGCGTAGTACTCGCCAACGGAAACCCACTTCTTTCGGACTAGATTTTGTGGCACTGTTGCTTGAAAATGAGCCTCAAACATTTAAAGCAGCTATGTCTTCGTCTGAGTCAACTTATTGACGATATAAATGCTACTAAGCGCATGCTATCCAACAAGTTTGATATGAAGGACTTATGAGTTGCTGATTTGATCTTAGGGATCAGCATTCTCAAAACTCCTCAGGGACTAGCATTATCTCAATCTCATTATATTAAAAGAATATTGGATAAGTTCAAGTACTTGAATTTCAGTGTTGTCAAAACTCCAATTGATTTAAGCTTTACATTTCAAAAGAATATAGGTGAAAGTGACTCTCAATTGGAATATGCCAGAGTGTTGGGAAGTTTGATGTATATTATGAATTGTACGCGACCAGATATATCATGTGCTATTAGAAAACTAAGTCGGTTCACTAGTAATCCGAATCAAACTCACTGGATGGCAATGAAACGTGTGTTGGGGTATTTAAAACATACACAACACTATGCTTTGCATTATAATAAATATCCATCTGTGATTGAAGGATATAGTGATGCAAATTGGATCACCGGGTCAAATGAAGTAAAATCCACAAGTGGTTATATGTTTACACTTGGTGGAGGAGTAGTCTCTTGAAAATCCTCCAAACAGACATGTATCGCTCGCTCTACAATGAAATCTGAATTTATTGCTTTAGATAAGGCTGGTGAAGAAGCTGAATGGCTCTGGAATTTCCTAAAGGATATTCCATTTTCGCCCAAACCTGTGGGACCTATTTGCATACATTGCGATAGTCAAGAAGCAATAGGTAGGGTAGGGAGCGTCATGTACAACGGGAAGTCTCATCATATATGATGGAGACATAACACCGTAAGACAACTGCTCTCTAGTGGAATTATCACAATTGACTATGTGAAGTCAAGCGATAATGTGTCAGATCCACTAACGAAAGGCCTAGTGAGAGAGGTAGTTGAAAGATCATCTAAGGGAATGGGTTTACGACTTAGGACAAGTCAACATGGCGGTAACTCTATCTAGTAGACTGTGGATCGCAAGAGCTAGATTCAAGGAGAAAAACAAAGTTGTGACTGACGGTTCGACATTGTCAATTAACTCAATCCATTCCCATGATGAAGACAATGTTCAGGAACAAGGTTAAAACTTTAAGGCTTGTTAATGAGTTAATAAAGCTTAAAGATTTTTAATGATTTGCTAAGTTTGGCAGATTTGACCAAATAGTGTATCTACGAGATGACACGGTTAGAAATCACCTATGTGAGTGTGAAGTGTAAGCCGTTTCAAAGTGAATTTTATGTCAAAAGCCTATTCTCTATACACTCATGAAACCAGGAGGTGTTCATGGCTGAAATGAACACAACTGTACGAACCATATACGGTAAAAGGTTAATTGTGTGACATATGGTTGTCTAGGTATACACCAAAACTCAACGATTCAAAGATATCGCATCTACCGATTGACTGAGTATATCCGACATATGTTCACTACGGAAAGTCCAAGGGGAAACCTACTTATCCAGATGCAATTGATCCTTGCTTGTGAATTACACACTCCTCCGTGCATTCCTTATGTTATAACCATTCCCTATTCATGTAGGGGATTGTTGGGTATATAGCAAGAGTTAATGGGAAATGGAGGGAAGATGAAAAGAGAGAAACTTGAAAAGTCCTCTTATGCTTTATTGAAAAGGCATTTCTCCCTCATCGGTGGTGAAAAGGAAAATAGAAGAGTTTAAATAGAGAAACACTTCTATTAATTGTTAAAAGGGTTGGAAAGAGGGACCCCTCACGCAGTCGTCGTCGTCGCTCGCTCGGCTTCAGCTTTGGAAAATGATCGATCGAGAGATTATTTTTGGACAAAGTTTTGTTTCGCAACGTTCCGACCCGACTCGAATCCGCGTGACCCATTTTATTTAAATTACTTTCCTATTTTATTTGAATTTCCCGCCGTTGGAGATGACTGTTCTGAAAGGTTGCAAAGTTCAAGAACAGCCATGACCGTTGGAAAGGTTGCAAACTTTCTGAAATGGTTGTGTGGTTTTTGAAAGGTTACAACCTTTTGAAACCAATTTCTTTTGGCTATAAATACTAGTTATTCTTCAGATTTTTTACTTACTAAAATTTCTGATTTCTTCTTCTTCTTCTGCACAAATATTTTTTCGTGTACTTTACTGCCGTTGAGTGGCTCGCTGACACCAGCATTTTGGGTATCAATGCACTGGTGATTGAGATCATTCTATCCTAGGAGGACATATTCCAAATCAAACCCCGGATATTAGAGGAGAATAATTTCGTTAAGGGGACACTGTGCAATCAATGGGCTTGATCTTTCTTCGTTTTGTCTTTTCCTGATTCTAGTATGTTTTACAGATTTTAATTTTTTTGTGAATTAATTTTTGTTCTTCTATTCTTCACTGGTTCATTGAAAACTTTGGTAACTTTGTGTTTCTGCAAAGTTTCTCATAATTAATATTACTATTTTTAAACACATATTGGCAACATAATAGTCTACCTTCAACTAAGTTGTGATGAGCTCTCTTATCTTATTATTAAAATGTGTGTGGGATTGTTGGTGTGACATTTTAATATTAATAAAAATATATTATATGTCACATTATGTATCATGTTATGTCCATTGGTGGACTTTTTATCTGAGTAGTTGAATACATTTTCAATAACCTAAATTTAACATCATGCCAAAGATAAAGATGGAACATTACTTAATTTGAAACATAATAAATCAATGACAATGTTAGCGTTCTACCTCAAATTATTTTGAAATGTATTATGGTGAAAAGCAATTCGTATTTTGATAGTAAATTTAAAAAGCAATTTTGAGCAATAATTATTGTTTAGGAAAACATATTAACATTACTTCTAAATGTATTTTTCTCAAAAGTACTTTGGGGAAAGCTTTTTCTTTTTGTAACTTCTGAAAAATAACTTCTGCTACTCCCAAAAAACACTTATTTTATCCAAGAAGCTTAGCCAAACACCTCATCTTTTCTTTTTTCTTTTTAAAAAAAGAAGCAGTTCTAGCCTTCCAAAAACTTGATCAAACATACTACAAAAGTTTAAGTCGTTAGAGAGAATGCACTTTTATTTATTTAATTATGTTTTTCAACACACCCTCACCAACGATTTAGTTTTTTTTAATGGGTCAAGCATGTTGAATTTTTTTTAATAATGGGTGGTAGTGAGACTCAGACATTAGACCTTTGCTTGCTTTGTTACTATGTTGAAATATATGATCATCTATCCAAAATTGTATGCACACATATTTAATTAATTACACCATCCAACCTAATTTATATGGAATAAATGTTGGATTACCATCTCCACATTATATTCTTGCATTTCTTTCTCACTTTGATATAATCCATGTAAGATTAAATAATTTAATACATAATATCAGGATCTTGAACACGATAATCTTACATAGAAATCGTTAGGGGAACATACCTGATGCGGAAGACATAATCACAGAGAGAAGCCGAAGTGTTAGTCATAAATTGGTTTCTACCTCCTTACCCTAACTTTATGTTACCACAACCGTCAATGATGAAATTATTGTAGAGAATATGTGGTAACTCTAATGGGTGGAGGGAGGACCAATTTATAGAGGTAATGACTTAATCTGGTACGTCCATCAAGTAACCAATGTACGAACGAGATCTATTCCTTATTAAATATTATTTATGGTATTACTTGGGTTACAAGTAAACTTGGGCCATAAGTAAGAAGTAATTAATAATAATTAATAATAATTCTTACATTCTCCCACTTGGACCAATGACCATAGAACATTTGTCGACAACCCCAAGTCCTGAAATAAAGTTCTGCAGCCATAATGCATGAATTGTGGCTTCATAACATGCCACAAATTCTGCTTCCATTGTGGATGTAGCAATGACTGATTGCTTAGTGCGCTTCCACGATATTGCTTCTTCAGCTAATAGGAACAAGTAACCAAATGTGGAATTTCTAGTGTCAACACATCCAACAAAATCTGAATATGAGTATCCAGTAACTTCTAAGTGATTGCATCTGCTATACATGAGCATGTAATCCTTCGTTCCTTTCAGGTACCTTAAGACTTTCTTTGCAGCTTTCCAGCGATCAATTCCAGGGTTACTTTGATATCTTCCTAGCATTCTGACCGCAAAACTAATATCCGGTCTTGTGCAAGTTTGAACATACATCAAACTTCCAACAATAGAAGATTAAGGAATTGCTTCCATTTCTTTTCGTTCTACATCATTCTTTGGGCAATGCATGAGATTAAATTTGTCCCCTTTTTGAATAGGAACTATTCCTGTTGAACAATTGTTCATATTAAATATCTCTAGTACTCTTTCGATATAGCATTTTGAGACAATCCCAATAATCTTTGTGGTCTATCACGAAATATTTCTATCCCTATCACATAAGATGCCTCACCCATTTCTTTCATTTCAAAGTTCATAGAGAGAAAGTCTTTCGTCTCATGCAATATGCCTAAATCATTAGCAGCAAAGTAAAATGTCATCAACATACAAGACTAAAAATATAAACTTAGCCCCACTGATCTTTTGGTATATACATCGATCAACGGTAATTTCCTTAAATCCAAAAGATGTTATGGTATTATTAAACTTTATATACCATTGTCGTGAGGCTTGTTTGAGTCCATATATTGACTTCTTTAGCTTACACACCATTTGATCTTTTCCTTTAATTTCGAAACCCTCTGATTGGTGCATATAAACATCCTCCTCAAGGTCTCCATTAAGAAAGGAAGTTTTCACATCCATTTGATGTAACTCTAATTCATAATGAGCTACCAAAGCCAAAACTATTCTTAATGAGTCTTTCTTTGAGACCGGTGAAAAGGTCTCTTTATAATCAATGCCTCATTTTTTAGTGTATTCCTTGGCAACAAGTCTGGCTTTATATCGTTCAATATTACCATTAGAATCGCATTTGGTCTTGAAGACCCATCTACACCCGATTCTTTTAGAACTTTCTGGTAATTGAACAAGATCCCAGACTTTGTTGTATTCCATGGATTTTAACTCTTCATTCAGACTCAGTGATTTCTATGGCCAGTAAAAATGAATCCTGATCTTTATTAATTCCAATGTAAAAATCTGACTTGCAAATAAATCACATAATCATCTAAAATGGTCAATTTTCTTTCTCTTTGAGATTTTCTTAATGGCACTGTGATGAGTCCACAAATTAGACTCATTTAGGGCTATATTTTAATAGAAATTGTGTCCTCAAATGCTTATAATATCTCATTATTAGATGAGAACCTTTAAGTTTCAGGGATTTGAAGTTTGAAGGAATGCATGGACACTACTTCGTAAAAAGGAACGAAAAGGCTGAAAAGAACGAGAAAATGAAGGCATGAGGATCGCCGAGTTCAGTTGGCGAATCTCCGAAGGGTCTCACTTCGCCTTTTTTTCTAGTGTGCTGAGCCCTAAAAGAAAGGATCAAGTCGGCGGAAAAAGAGCGCAGTCGGTGCATCGCCGATGAGTTTCACGAAGCAGCACCATGTCGCCTAATGACCCAGAGCACGACGATGTCGAAGGATAAGGCAAGATGGCGATGAACTACACCAAAGGGGCGAATCACCGAATTGATTGGCAATTCTGACTAATATCGCTGAGTTATTCGGCGTTCGAAACTAACCTAGCCGAGCAATCCGCTAGCACTATTTTATGAAGTTTATAAATACTAAACACTTGACTAGTTTAAGTGTGTGGAACATTATTGTTAATTTTCAGAGTTTAGAATCAGATTTTAGTATCATATTTTGGATTTAGTACTATTTTATTTTACTCTCAATTTTGTAAGGGTTTGAAGACTTGAAGAAGAAAAGGGTTTCATCTCTTTCAATTTGGAAGTGGGTCTCTTGGATTCTTCCTTGTTTGCTCAAATCAAGACTTATTTCTTTATATCCATTTTATTTCAACATCATTTAAGGTATAAATTTCTATTTCTTGATGTGTGGCCAAAAAACCCCCATTCTTGGGGTGTGATTTAGCAAATATGTGTTTATATTATTCTAGGGTCTTGCTTGCTGATAGGTTAGATGTATTTTAATGGTGATTTCACCTAGTGGTTGTGGTTTAATTTAATGGGTTTGTAGTTGTAAATACAAAGCCACCCATGTGTTTTCGGCTTGCCCGACAGGGAGGTCGCGAAACCAAGACCACTAGACTGATGGCCTAAGGAGTGGGTCGACATGAGATTTATCCCGAGAGGGTGAGCCCTAGTACCATATCCTAACACTCAGCTCTAGAGAGTGAGTGGAGTAAGGTGTACGCTGGTCTTCATGCGGCAAATGGGTGTCCGAGAGGAACACATTTGAAACGGGGTAAGTTGCCCGAGAGGTAACTTATTTCCATCTAAAGCTTAGCCTAGTCACTATTATCTTGCAAATTTCCTATCGAAAGCATGTACCCAACTATTTATCTCAACTTGTATTGCGGTCACACCCCAAGAACTCTTCCCCATAGTTGATTTCTTGTTATTTTTGTTGTTTTTACTATACTTGTTACAAAAACCCCAAATTGATATTTGACACTTTTTGGTCCCCCTTTAATTCATAATGTTTTTCATCGTTAATGTCTTTAGCTACAACTAGTTAGAACTAAATTTTATTTTTTTATTAATTCTCAAGACCACTCCCTTGGGACACGATCCCAACCCTTGGTTGGGTTACTATATTGTCACACAATCGTAGACACTCGTACTGGAAATTGTGTCATTGATTACGTGAATAGAGATATTCTAAACATCAAAATGTCGCCGCTGTTGGGGACATGTGTTACTTGAGAATTCTTAGTTAAGTAGAATTTTTTATTCTTCTTAGTTTTAGTTTTACTAATTTAAATTGTAGTTTTGTTTTGCTAGTTTGAATATCAGAGCAGGAACTAACGATGGAAATCATTATGGATATCACATGGATCATCATCTTCTGAAATTATTTAACCTCGGGGATAACCTCTTGACATTTAAACAGGTAGGGGATGAAACAATTCAGGAAATGTGGCTAAAGTTTCAGTCGGTGCTGCAACCATGCCCATCTCACGTGATGACTGACAAGGGGCTACTGGAGTGCTTCTATAGGGGCCTTGGACTCGAGAATAGAAGTATAGCTGATCAACTTTGCAAGGGCGGTATGCTACACCAACCCTATGAAATTGTAGCAAAACTCCTCGATGGCATGGTAGAAGCCAACAAAGAAGCAAAAAAGAAGTAGGAGTGGGACGTACTAGTCACCCAGTTAGATGTTCTATCCACTCGAGTCAAGGAATTGGAAGTACAAGCCATGGGAAAAGAAAAACACTCTTCCCTTCGAAAGTGTAAATATGGGAAGAAGCAGATAGTTGTGCAAGATGATGAAGCTTTGTCACTCATTCAACAAAAAACTGAGGCACATGAAAAGATGTTGAATGAAATGAAGGAGAACATCGAAATGCTAAATGAAGCATCAGCCTCTCACTTCATGACCATTCAGCTGCAAGATTTTCAAATTGGCCGTTTGATATCAGGTCACTTCCCACCATTCACTGAGGACTCGCCTAACTACATCATGGGCGACTCCGAAAATGAAGAATAGTTGTTGACTTGCATCGCGCCGTGATGTTAACTAAGATGTTGTTTGGGAGGCAACCCAAAACCCCTTAATATTTTGATATTTATGTATTGGTAAAATAATGATATGTTGTGGTACAAGTTGAAATGCAAAAAGTGCAGTGTGACAAGCAACATATCCAATTGGTGAGTCACCGAAGAAGTCGGTGAACTCAATCCTATCCATCGTTTGACTCCAATCATATCCAAGAGTGAAGCCTGTAAAACTCGGCAAGCATGTGAACTTATTGGCGCATCGCCGACTCTGTTGGCGATCTAGTTGGCGACCACCGTTTGAACTCCCAGGTTTATTGGAAAGTTATGTGAAACTCGACAAAACAAGTGATTGATCAGCCACACGCCTATTGATTCGGTGATTCAGACTGATATCGCTGAGTACGCAGTAATTGGATGGCACTCGAGTAAAGCTAAAACAAGGCGACGACTGTGAAGCATTCGAGAAAGTAGGTTGAAAATGGGCATGTTGAGTTTTCTAGCGATGATGTGGAGAGCTTGCTGAATTACTCAATGACTTGCTTAAAGTCCCCACCTCGCCTTTGTTTTAATGCTAAATTTTTGGAAGGTCTACACCTAAAGCCACATAAGAACTATGCTTCCCTGACAGATGGAGAAACTGCACAGCCAGGATCACTTCTTTACCTCCCTATTTGTCTCACTTACTTTTACTTTTGAACACTTTTATTTGCATTTGAGGACAAATATTTTTTATCTGTGGTGGGGTGAGGCCCACACCTTCATGTGCTACTGATGTTCGTGTTTTGTGTATATTTGGGTTGCTTTGTTTTTAATTGTGTTATATATTGCATTTCGTGGATGTTTGAGCTCATGACTCCTCCTTTTGATTTTAATTGATGCAAATTTTTTACCCTTCCGAAAAAAATTATTTTTCAAAAAATTTCGCCACCGCTTGTGTTGAAAGTGGTTGTTCTTTCGCATAATTTAAGTCTTGGTTCCGATCAATACTGATGACTTGAATAGTGCTCTCAATCGAACGAACATGAATGCATGGCTACGACGAGACCAAATAAAGTTGCATAGACAATATGTGAACTCTTTGCATCTTGTTGTGATTAGCCATTTATCAAATAGATTCTCTTGTAATGACCGTTGCACACTAGCGGAAGTGTGTAGTCTTGTTTGACTTAAGTGTCGATGCCTTGTGTGATTAGCTTACTTTGAACCATGCATGAATAATCCCAGAATATGCCCTGTTAGTTTGATTGATTTAGAAAGCAGTCCTCTTGATATGATCTTAGGCAACTTTAAAGAGTGTGAGCCTAATTTGACATATACCTCTTTTGTGGCCTACCCATGAGCGTGTGAAACTCTTTTGAACACCCCTTGTGCCTTACCTCTATTTGGAAGAAACCTGTTGAACCCTAAACCTTACTTGACCCACTACCTATAATCCTCTTGATTTGTGGTTTAGTGAATAAGCCTAAGTTGGGGGTGTGGTGAACAGGAGAAGGAGAAGTCAAGAAGTGCAAGAAAAAGTCTCTCTAACCCATGGTATTGCAAAACAAAATGGAAATCCTTCAAAAAAATAAAGGAATAAAAGTGCAAAAAAAATTGGGTTTCCAAGCAATACATGGAGAGTGAATAAAAGGAGGACTTAGAAGCACTAGAAGAAAAAGTGATACATGAAAGAAAACGGAGGTTTTGAGAACACCACTTCTCATGAGGATGAAGAAGTCACTGAGCCTAAATGACCATACCTTTGCACTCAGCTCCATTACAAGCCTTGAAAAGATCTTTTTGATGTTGAGTAAGCCGAACCTAAAGTCGATTGAAAAATAAGGGCTAACCTATGGGTGAAGACATGCATTGTGTTCCTCTTTTTGAGTGTGAGCGTTGCATCTGATTCCTGGTCTTAAATTGATTAGCCTCTGTGTGTGAATATGGAATCATTCTTTGTGTGAGGGCATTTAGATACTTTTTTTGAGCTTCTGGTCATAAATTGATTAGCCTCTGTGTGTGAATATGGAATCATTCTTTGTGTGAGGGCATTTAGATACTTTTGTTAAGCTTGAAGTTGCATTAGTAGCAAGTACTGCGAGCATAAGAATCTTTGGTATTGGTGTGTCACAACTTGAATCTTTGGGTACACATTTGATCTTTGCATAAATAAATTGAGTTGTGTTGTATGCATTCATGATTGAGTCTTGTGTAGCACTGTTCAAGACACGATTTTTGAACGACTGAGCTTGAGTTTGCTTGAGGATAAGCAAAAGTTTAAGTTGGGGGTGTTGATGAGTCCACAAATTGGACTCATTTAGAGATATATTTTAATAGAAATTGTTTCCTCAAATGCTTATATTATCTCAATAGCTGATGAGAACCTTTAAGTTTCAGGGATTTGAAGTTTGAAGGAATGCATGGACACTACTTCGCAAAAAGGAACGAAAAGGTTGAAAAGAACGAGAAAATGAAGGCATGAGGATCGCCAAGTTCAGTTGGCGAATCTCCGAAGGGTCTCACTTCGCCTTTTGTTCCAGTGTGCTGAGCCCTAAAGGAAAGGATCAAGTCGGCGGAAAAAGAGCACAGTCGGTGTATCACCGAGGAGTTTCATGAAGCAGCACCATGTCGCCTAATGACCCAGAGCACGATGATGTCGAAGGATGGGGCAAGATGGCGATGAACTACACCAAAGGGGCGAATCACCGAATTGATTGGCAATTCCAACTAATAACGCTGAGTTATTCGGCGTTCGAAACTAACCTAACCGAGTGATCCTCCAGCACTATTTTCTGAAGTCTATAAATACTAAACACTTGACTAGTTTAAGTGTGTGGAACATTATTGTTAATTTTCAGATTTTAGAATCAGATTTTAGTATCATAATTTGATTATTAGATTTTGGATTTAGTACTATTTTATTTTACTCTCAAGTTTGTAAGGGTTTGAAGACTTGAAGAAGAAAAGAGTTTCACCTCTTTCAACTTGGAAGTGGGTCTCTTGGATTCTTCCTTCTTTGCTGAAATCAAGACTTATTTCTCTATAACCATTTGATTTCAACATCATTGAAGGTATAAATATCTATCTCTTGATGTGTGGCTAAAAACACCCATTCTTAGGGTATGATTTAGCAAATATGTGTTAATATTATTGTTGGGTCTTGCTTGCTGATAGGTTAGATGTATTTTAATGGTGATTTCACCTAGTGGTTGTGGTTTAATTTAATGGGTTTGTAGTTGTAAATACGAAGCCACCCCTGTGTTTTCGGCTTGCCCGAGAGGGAGGTCGCAAAACAAAGACCACTAGACTGGTGGCCTAAGGAGTGGGTCGACATGAGGTTCAGCCCGAGAGAGTGAGCCCTAGTCCCATATCCTAACACTTAACTAGAGAGAGTGAGTGGGATAAGGCGTAGGCTGGTCTTCATGCGGCAAATGGGTGTCCGAGAGGAACGAATTTGAAATGGGGTAAGTTGCCCAAGAGGAAACTTATTTCCATCTAAAGCTTAGCCTAGTCGCTATTATCTTGCAAATTTCCTATCGAAAGAATGTACCCAAATATTTATCTCAACTTGTATTGCGGTCACACCCCAAGAACTCTTCCCCATGCTTGATTTGTTGTTATTTTTGTTGTTTTTTCTATACTTGTGACAAAAACCCCAAATTGATATTTGACACTTTTGTGTCCCCCTTTAATTTACAATGTTTTTAATCTTTATTGTCTTTAGCTACGACTAGTTAGAACTAAATTTTATTTTTCTATTAATTCTCAAGACCACTCCCTTGGGACACGACCCTAACCCTTGATTGGGTTACTATACTATCACAAGATCGTAGACACTCGTACTGGAAGTTGTGTTGTTGATTACATGAATAGAGAAATTCTAAACATCACATTGTTTATGGTTCATTTGCGTCAGATACTTGTGAGTTAGTTCCTTCTTGAAGTGTTTCACCCAAATATTGTTCAACATTGTTAAATTGTTCTTCAACAAGAGGAACAACATTTGTTATTGGTGTGGAAGTAGGTACATCCATGGGCAATGAAATATTTACCCTTACCTCATTGATTTCCAGACTTTGTCGTTCAACACTCCCACTAACTTCATCATTCTCAATGAATTTTGCAAATGGACCTGGACATTGTTCTGATTAGTTATACTTTCCATAATATTCACCACCTCTATATGACCTAATGATTTTCACCTTCCTATTTAATTGTCTTTCAACCTCATTAACGTACACTTTTAGAGCGTTCGCTGCTTGAGATTTTTCTTTCAACAAATAGATAAATCCATAACGTGAAAAGTCATCGATAAAGGTGATAAAATATTTTTCTCCACCTAAAGATGGAACATCAAAAGGTCCGCAAATATCAATGTGTATAATTTCAAGAAGTTGAGTGCTCCTTGTGGCACCTTTCTTGGTATGTTTGGTTTGGTTTTCTTTAATGCAATCCAAACATTTATTAAGATCAAAAAAATTCAAATTCGGAATAATTTCATTCTTTACTAATCTTTTTAATCGTTCTTTGGATACATAACTCAAACATTTATGCCACAAATAAGCAGAACTTTTAGTTAGTGAACTGCGTTTAATTCCAACATTTTGATGAACAATAAGAAGGGATTCAAAAAAAATTATTATCAAGTTTCAATCTATATAAACCATCAATAAGAACACTAGAACCATAAAAATAGTATTCTTATATAAATTAAAACAACCATGTCCAAACTTAAAATCAAATCCAGAAATATCAAGTCTTGAAAGAGAAATCAAATTCCTAGAAACTGAAGGAACATAAAGAGTCTGTAATAGATCAAGGTGATGGAGTCACCAAGATCAAATGATAAGTCATTATGCCTTCAATTTTGGCCTTCATGCGATTTTCCATGAATAAGAAATCCTTATTAGGATTTGTAGTTTGGATCGTAGTGAATCCCTGCAACATAATGGATACATGAGTAGTTGCACCAGAATCAAGCCACTAAGTATTATTAGAAACTTCTACTAAATTTGATTCGAAACATACAAAAGCACTAGATGTACCTTTCTTTTCAAACCATGCTTTACGTTTCAGGCAATCTTTCTGATAGTGTCCTTCCTTTTTATAGAAATGACACACGTCAGCCTTGAGTTCCTTATGAGCGTCCTGTGGAACTTTAGCAGATGCTTTTTTTTCTTCTTAAACTTGTTGGCCTTCACTTTAAGTCCTTTACCAGCTCCTTGATCTATGAGGTTAATGGAATGACCTCTTTGTTTCTTAAGTTTGGACTCTTTTTGAGTAAGCATACTAGACAATTCACTAACATCCCACTTATCCTTAATAGTGTTATAGTTAATTTGAAATGGTCCATACTCAAGAGGCAATGAGTTCAGAATAAACTGAATAAAGAAGGTGACATCCACTTTCATCCCCAAGGTCTGAAGTCTTTCTGCAATTTTAGTCATCTCGATGATATGATTTTGCATACTACGCGACCTATCAAACTTCATGGTCATGAGTTCAGCCATTAGTGTACTAGCGAGAGACTTATCAGCAAAATAAAATGTTCTTCCACAAACTTCAGGTATTTCCTGGCACTTTCTGTTTATGGAATAGTACTTTTAATGTTGTTAGCAACAGTCATTCGCAAGAACATAAGGCTTAATCTGTTAAAGTGCTAATTTATGAAAAGAATTATCATCTTCACTGCTCTTATCTGTAATGGCATTGGTTTTGTCATTTAGCAGAGCCAAGTCAAGAACCATCACACCTAAGTGGAACTAGACTTGTTCATGCCATTCAGAGAAGTTCAATCCATTAAACACAGTAACAGACGAAGCATGCAAATGAAGAGGAATAACTGCAAAATAGATATATATGCTCACAAATCAAAAAATAATGTGAATTCAGTAAAGCGATAAAAATATATCGTAATTCTCCTTTGGGTAGATACTACGACACATTATCATAATTTAAATGCCATTTTTATCTTTAATAGGTAATTGAATATTTTTAATCAAACATATACGATATCTTTGGATATACAATATATGTTTGACTAAATTATTAATTCACCTCATAATTTTCACTATTCGTATAATGATAGATTCACCTTTGGGTAAATTCTTAAGTTCTAGCAATAGTGAAAGTCAATTTATCTATTTATTTTTTTAATATATAGGCATTTAATTAACCTTCATAGATAAATGTCAATTTTATGAGTGCATATTTCTCTTAACCATACTAGTTTGGCCACTTTGGTGACTAACAAGCTATATGAATACAAATGCATACATAATCTCATAAAATTTTGTGCATGTGAGTAATTTTAAACATTTTAGTTTGGCAACTTTGGTGACTAACAAACTATAGAAACATAATACATGCATCAAGTGATCATAAATATTATATGTGTAGACGCTAATTTCTCTAGTTTGGCCACTTTCTTGATTAACAAACTATATAAATACAAATGCATACATAATATCATAAAATTTTGTGCATGTGAATAATTTTAAACATTTTAGTTTGGCAACTTTGGTGACTAACAAACTATAGAAACATAATACATGCATCAGGTTGAAAAACTAGACTCAGACTCTCTTGGAATACTGAATATGCCAATAAATAATGAATTGTGCTAATCCACATATGTCAAGTGCTTATAAATATTATATGTTTAGACATTAATTTTTTAGTTTGGCCACTTTGGTGACTAACAAACTATATTGTACTAACTATACACATATTATTTACTGCTTAGTTTAATGACCACTTTAATTTATTGCATAATCTAAAACAAAACATAATTATTTATTTATTTAGGAGTGGTGGGCGGTGATTACTCTTTATTACCCTACCAAGGTGGATGCAGTTATATAATTTATGAAGATTATCCATTCAAGCAATCCAGGCTCTGATGCCACATGTAAGATTAAATACTTTAATACATAATTTCAGGATCTTGAACACGATAATCTTACATAGAGATCGTTAGGGGCACAAACCTGATGCGAAAGACATAATCACATAGAGAAGCGGAAGCGTTAGTCGTAAATTGTTTCTACCTCCTATCCCTAACTTTATGTTATCATAACCGTCTGCGATGAAATTATTGTAGAGAATATGTGGTAATCCTAATGGGTGGAGGGAGTACCAATGTATAGAGCTTATGACTTAATTTGGTACGTTCATCAAGTAACCAATGTACGTATGAGATCTATTCCTTATTAAATATTATTTATGGTATTACTTGGGTTACAAGTAAACTTGGGCCATAAGTAAGACGTAATTAATAATAATTAATAATAATTCTTACATAGCCAATGCTAAAATTTTCTGCCCTTATATATTTTCTTACCTATTTTTTAGTCGGTATGGTGTTTAATGAGTCTGCTCATAAGTTGGTTCAACTTTTCAGGAATGAAAATGAAGGTGAAGTGCGAGATACTGAAGTTAATAGGAGGAATTTTATTTATCAACATAGGGTTATTTGACAGGTAATGCTTCGATAAGAGATAAGTTATAAGTGTTTGATTCGACATACTTGAATTTTCCTTGAATGAGTGATATCTACATAGTGTGTTATCTTTTAGGCCATATTCAAACTCCGAGAGCATGCTCGTGCTGGATTTAGAGCAATACCTCCTTTGTTAAACATTAATCTTCATATATATGAGGCAACTAATTCAACATATCCTGAGACGAAGGAGCATTGTTGTATATGTTTTGTAAGGGACACCTAATCTCAGAAACCTCATGACCCTCAATCCACTACTAAAAAAATAAGAATTAACGACAGACAAATTTCATAACTAAACAACAAAATCCTTCACTAATTCTATTAGTGACAAATTATTATAAGTTTTTGTTAGGTACGAACGATTTAACAACAGATTCATGATGAAGTTTGTAGCTGATTCCAAAAAAAATTATAGCCCCTCCCCTCCCCCTTCATAGTTTGGATCATATGTTTCTTAGGAGGATTATTCTGACAGGGAAGAACTTCAAAGAATCGATTGTGGCCATATAAACCATATTGATTGCCTAAAAGAGTGGAACCAGATTAAGAACACTTTCCCCAATTGTAAGAGGAAAATGGCGGTTATTTGCCATTTTACGTGAGAATCCGTGCACACTTTGGTCGCTTGGCGGCAACTAATTAGTTTAGGTCCGACTCATTAATCAACTAAGTTTTGTGGCATTTTTTTTGCATCAAGAAAGTTATGCGAAACTTGAAAAGTAGTAACCATAAAAAACAATGATCTTTTAGTTTTTCTGGTTAATAAGTTTGATGCATTTTTCTTGTTTTCTCGAATCTAAACATAATTAAGTACTTATGTTGCATGTATTGAATGACTGATATCCGATAGATTTGGTTTTTATTGATATTTCTTGCAGATTCTGAAAACCTCTTTTATTGTCGCTACTTCATTTAGTTCTTGATATAGTTACTTGAGAAGATTTGGTGTTGTGCCCACCAATATAACTTAATTTAGTCCATAGCCACCCCATTTCTTTTTTATTTATTTTGTAGGTTTACTTTAAGAAAAAGTCAAAAAGTGGGGTTGGCTTGTGGGGTCAGGGGCCTTTTTAACACTTTAAAAACTCGAGGGGATAAAATACAAGTTTTGAAAAATAATTTTCTTCCCAACACTTCAAATATTAAATAAATTTAATCCCTCCAAAAATAAAGTACAATCCCAATATAAAAAAAATTAATATATTGGGTTACCAGAAAACCCTTTTTTCGATGAAACCTCAGAACTTTGTTCTCCAATCTGATTTTTGATCTTCCATATACCAACTTTATTGATTTCGTAAACCTCCATAAAACACCTTTCTCCAAGAACCAACCTTTCCAATCTTCTATTCTTGAAACTTGGGGGGATAAAATATAAGTTTCGAAAAATCATTTTCTTCCCAACACTTCAAATATTAAATAAATTTAATTCCTCCAAAAATAAAGTACAATCCCAATATAAAAAAAATTAATATATTGGGTTATTAGAAAACCTTTTTTCCGATGAAACCTCAGAACTTTATTCTCCAATGTGGCTTTTGATCTTCCATATACCAGCTTTATCGATTTCCTAGACCTCCATAAAACACCTTTCTACAAGAACCAACCTTTCCAATATTCTATTCTTCAAAACATAAACAAACGTAAGATCCCATAATAGTTCCTGAAGATTTCAAACGAAGTGAATCGGGTCTATTTTGTTCAATCTTATTCCCCAAGTTCAGTTGAATCTTGTTCAATCTTCTTCCTCTCATGTAAGTTTAATCATCGTATTTCCAGTAACTTTTAGTCCTATTTGATTTATTTTTTAAATGCGGTAGTGTAGTTAAGTTTAGATTTTTGCTTAAACTTTTGAAAATATGACCCTTTTTAGTTTATGTTTATGATTCGGCATTGTTAATGACGTTTTGATTTGGATAATGCATAGAAAATTTCTGAAAGTTTTATGTTAGTGATTTGAAACTTTTAATGTATTTTGATCGATTTGAATTGATTTAAAAGTTTTATGTTTGCGATTTTACTATCGATTTCTGGTTGAACTGCTACTTCTTTTGCATGTGTTTTTAATACATGCTTTTATTGTGCTAGTAGACTAGTGGTCGATATTTTGATATGACAAGTTTATTTTTGCTTATATATAGTACAGTATGGCTAAAATTGGAGGCGGCATCATCAAACGATCTGGTCCTAATGCTTCTAAAAATAAGAAAAGAAAGGCTGAAGAAGTTTCCAAAGTTTCAAAAAAGAAAAAAATTGTTGTGGAAGAACATGAGTCAAACTCTAATAATGATAGAATGACCGAGACTGACAACTACCAGGACAGTAGTACCCAGCTTAGTGATGATGTTGAATCTAGTAATGATAAAAGTGACAGTGAAGATGAGAGTAGTAGAAATACCCAAACTGGTAATGAGGATGAAGATCCCCTGTCTTTGCCAATTTGTGCAAAAGACATTTCTGGTAAGTCGTATGATTTAAAGAAATGGATAGATGAAATAGGATCGTTTCCAGTAAAAATTTATGTTAGAGCAAGGATGGTTGTTTATCGTGATTTAATAAATCTTCTAGTTCAAGAAAACATTTATGATGATTTTAAAGGTTCTTGTTTTGGACACTTGAGGCATATTCCAGAGCATTTCAAGTTCAATGGGATGATGGTCCCATTATATGTTGTTGCGATGTATGAAAAGTGACTAAAATTACAGGAAATTTGGTTTTGTGTGAATGATAAGTCTGCTTGTTTTGGCTTAAGAAAATTTGCATTGATTACGGAGCTGAATTACTTAGCTACCCCCGTGATGCAAAGTTGAAAAAGGTTCTTGAAAAGGGAGAGAAATTTTACTACAAGGTGACTAAGAATAAGTCTATTACTTCTACAAAGTTGATGCGTTTGATCAAGGGTTCCAAGTTGAATAAGGAGCAGAAGTTGAATTGCTCGTTGGTTTTGTTCGTCCACACGATGTTGCTTGCCCATGATCGATCTAAATTGTGGATTTAAGCCACATTAAGATGGTGGATGATTTAGATTTATTTAATAGTTATCCGTGGGGGGGAGATAGTTTTAATTTACCATTGATGTATCTAAAGAATAAAATCAATTTGAAGAAGCAGAGTGCAATGTTTAATGAAAGAGGAAATGCGTTGAATGCTCTGTATGGCTTTCCCTGGGCATTTCTGGTACTTCTTATAAATATGTAGTTGATTTCTGAATTTTTTTTATATACTTGTGTAGTATTTTATAGCCTCTGTTTATTTATTTGTTCTTATATTAATTTCAGGTTTGGATATATGAGGTTTTTCCTCATCTTGGAAAGTATAAGAAGTCCTTGGATTCTCCTTTACCCATTCCCCATTTATTTAGATGGCACACCGCAAAAAACGATAATATTATCAAAGGTGATCCATTTGAGTACAAAGGTACAAAGTTTATTTATCATTATTTAGCAATATTTATAAATTGGTGAATGTCATGTAATATTTGTATTTTTTTTGTAGGTTGTGCACTCGTACCTCACACCTACTGTCCGTGAGACAAAAAAGAATTTCTTGGCAACATTAAAGACATAAGTGGACGAAGTGAAGGATACAATCCTCGATGCCTTAAAGGCAAATTTGAAAGGTGTGACTGTCCATACTTCATCTGTAGAGAATGTGGAGGATGATTATTTAAGTGATCACAATCCTAATCAACCTTGTGAGAATTTTGTACCAAGTACTTCTAAAGATGAAAGTATATGTGAGCGTGTTGCATCCCTCGAGTAATCAATGGTGGAAATTGTTGCTTATGTACGAGAGGAGAAATTGAGAAGAAATGAAAAGAACAAGAAAAATAAAGCTAGATAAATTTAAATATTATTTCTGTAAAATAATTTATTTGTATTAATGCATAGCCACTGATCTTGCAGTAGATGATGACAACTTTTCAGCACCAACAGTTGATGACGAGATCCTTCCATTAGCTATAGTCGATGATGGTCTTGCTGCAGTTGATGACTACTTTGCTGAAGAAGTTGATGAATGGATGAAGTAAGAGGAGATGAAAGAAGAAGAGAAAGAACAAGATGAGGAGAAGATGATAGAAAAAGAAGAAGAGAAGCTGGAAGAGAACGATGAAGAAAAAGAAGAGGAGAAGATAGAAGAAAAGAAAGAAGAAGAAAGTGAAGAGGAGAATCTGGAAGAGAAGAAAAATGAAGCAAGTGGAGAAGAAGAGAAAGAACAACAAGAGGAGAAGATAACAGATAATGAAGAAGAGGAAAAGTTGAATAAAGAAGGCTTGGCCACTGATGTGGCAGAAGTGGAATAAGAAATAGATGTGATGGGTATTGTGATGGAGTTTAATGGTGAGGTTGGTGGTGATGATTAAGGACGTTTGTGGTTTTTGTGATGGGTGTTGGTGTTTTAAGATAATTTTTAAAATAGTTGGTTTTTTATGACAGTTGGTTTTTGTGATAGTTGGGTTTTCCCTGGTTTGAAGATAATTGGTTTTTTGAGATGGTTTGTCAAGACAATTAGTTTTTGAAATAGTTGGTTTTTAAGAACATGGTTAAAGTGGTTTGTTGTTTTGTTGTTTTTGACAACAAAAATGTACATATGATAATTTAACATATTTTATTATGAAGGGTTTTTAGATTTCTTATTAATCTATGTCTTAATAGTATGTGATTATTGATATCACTGTTGATCTATTTAGTAGTCAATTATCGACAATAAACTTATATGTCTAATACTATAGATTGCTATCACTGTTGATCTATAACATTATCGATCAAAAATAAAAGATATAAGAGTGCAATAAATAGTGAGAAATACTTTATTTATTCAGCATTACATTCCTGTTACACATTTCCAAAAAGAAAACACCACCACACAATATAGTTGTTAGGCGTTTTTCTTTTTCTTCTGCCAAAATCAACCTTTCTTTTAGTTGATCTCTATCTATTTCAGCATCTTTTAGCAACACTTTCAAGTGATTCCTCTACTCTTCGGCTTCTTTTAAGAAAGTCATTAGCAGATCCATATTTTCTTCGAATTCCTGTAGCTTTTTTAATATTTCAAATTTGGCAATGCCTTGAAAATTCGATGGGCTACTCGTTGATGATTCATTTTCAAGCCACCAAAAAAAGAGCATATGCCAACTGCACAATTAAAGATTTGTCGACCTGGATTTGTATCGGTGTGTGACGTCCTCAACGTAGTTGGATTACCACAATGACAATTGTAAGACTTTTTTGCATTGGATGTTTGAGATGCTTGAAACATTGTAAAAATGGAGGTGTTTGAGTTGTTTATGAGGGATTGCCTTCCTTCTATACAAAAAAAAATAAAAAAAATAAAATGTTACCTTTGAAAAGTAGTATTTGAACTTTTATTACCGTTGTGAAATTTGTATATCAAAATATGTAGTGGTTGCCAAAATATATAGATCCCTTAAACAATCGATGCATCTCTATGTGTGTGGTGTGTGTATGACCAATGTGATTTACACTCTGACATTAGTAAGGTATATTCGGGTTTATATCTATGTTAAAGTATTGTCGATACTGCACCTACTAGAATATGACACTTATTTATAGACTAAAACAAGTAGAATTTAAAAAAGACAACAATTAATTAATAATAAATTATATTTTTAAAATTTATTCATACGTTTAAACAAGTCATATGATCATGTAAGAGTCCACATAAATTGGGTGTGGTGATTAGAGATGTATGAGGAAGAGTTGTGGTTATACAATTAACATCCTTAGAACAATGTTTGAGAAAGCATAAGTATGTTGTAAGGATGTCACTTGTTATGTGTGGTTATACAATCAACATCCTTAGAATAAACATGAGATCATGTATGAGTCTACATAATTTGGGCGTGGCAATCAACAATGTGTGGTTAAACAACATGTGATCATCCTCACAACATACTTATGCTTTCTCAAACATTGTTCTATGGATGTTGATTGTATAAACACAACTTGTCCTCATACATCTCTAATCATCACACCCAATTTATGTGGACTCTTACATGATCATATGACTTATTTAAACTTATTTAATTGGATAAATTTCAAAAATATAATTTACTATTAATTAATTATTGTCTTTTTTAAATTCTACTAGTTTTGGTCTATATATAAGTGTCATATTCTAGTAGGTGCATTATCGACAATGCTAATATAGATATAAATCCGAATATACCTTACTGATGTCAGAGTGTATATATCATTGGTCATACACACACCACACACATATAGATGCATCGATTGCATAAGGGGTCTATATATTTTGACAACCAGTACATATTTTGATATACAAATTTCAACAGTAATATATGATTTTTGGATAATTCTTTAAGGGTCATTTGGTAGAGTGTATATTCAGATAATGTTTGTATTAGTCATTTTTGGATTAGTTATACTTAGATTATTTCTTATGGATAGTTTGATTTGGTGCATTAAAAATAACATGCATGATAATAATAATACACATGCATTAAAATACACAACTTCAGATCATGACCTTTTTTTTACAACACTTCCTTCTTTAATCATTCTAATTCATGCATTAAAATCATTGCATCACGAATGCTATGAATTTTTATATATTAATAATACACAGTTTAATAGAGAATGGGTGGACTCGATAATAAATATTAATAGATAGCGTACAAAATGTATGTCATCTTTTGATTGATCTATATTAGATCATGACTAAATTATGATAATAGCTGACACTAAATTGACCAAAATGCTGGCAGCAAAAAAAAAATAGTAGCTTGATTACAAAAATAAATTTAATCAAGCTTGTTTAATATTTGTTGTTGTTCACACATGTAGTTCTCTTGTGTCTGGTTCTCTTACAAATTGAACATTTGTTCCTTAACTCTTGCTCTTGAAATTCTCACCGACGCCTTTGACACGTTTTCTTCTTTTTCTTCCAAGCTTGGTATCGACAAGAGGCGGAAGAATGTTCACATTAAGCAATTCTTCTGGCACACACCATTCCGAATCGAGAGGGACAACATTAATAGAATCCATGTATGCAAGAAGGTATGCTTCAACTTTATACAAAGGCGAAGAGTACTCATAGATGCTCATACCATACTCATTGTCGTGCTTCGATCGAAAAGCGGCCATCGCGTGAGCACAAGGTATCTTGATCAAGTCATATTCCCTATATAACATCTCGCCAATTGAAATAACTAGGAAGAAGTTGAAGAATTGGAAATAGTCATTTTAGGAAAGAATGAAAATCTGGAAATTTAGTTAAGTTAGGATAAGTTGAGTTTTGGTCAACTTTAACGGCTATATATCCTAGCTCAGGATGAATTAGATGTACTTCTAGATTTGGTTGGAAATCTCTTAGAATAATATTTCCAACGCCGCCAAGTTTGCGCGATTCCGAGTTCATATGAGTGAGATACACTCATTGGAAGTTGGGTTGTTGGAGAAGGAAAGTCCAATCCGGATTTTGAAAGGGTAGTTTGGTCTTTTACTTGCCTAATTGTTTTATTTCGTTTTTGGTAATTAAGTTAGGGTCTAATCAGAATTAGATCAGTTTATGCTTTTACCAAAATACGCTAGGGCTTGGAGAAAAGAGAAAAGAGGAGAAAGGAGAAGAAAAGTTTATAGTTCATCGAATTCTTGGAGATTTTTATGTGGATTTCGGCAAAGGTTAACCCCTACAAGGTATGTGAGACTGTCATAACGTTGGGTTCGTTCACCCACATGCCAAACATGTTTATTTTAGCGTGAATTCGTCCTAAAAGAATTTGAAAGTTGATGTTCTTGATATATATTCTTGAATTTGATATTGTTCTTGAGTTGCGCTGAAATTGAGAAGTTTCTAAGATCATTACGTCAAATTATTGAGTTGGTTGAAGTTAGGTTCTTAGGAACATTTGATGGGTATCTGTATCTAAAAAGAATTTGGGAAAAAGAACCGAGTTTGGGCGAATTGGGGCTGGAAAATGAAGAAGAAAATTAGTCGGGAAAATATGGGCACTTGCTCTGCGTCGCGGACCTGCTCCTCAAATTTGGGAAAAGTCATTTCGCATCGCGGTGCGGTCACGAACCATTCTTCCTCAAAAAGTATTTTCGCGACCAAAATTTAAATATATCTCCGCGTTGCGGACTAGTATCCAAACAGTGAGTTCTGAATCTTTTCTCATGATTAACTATCTAAAATCACTCCTAAACATCATGACATCGTTCCTATCACAAATCACAATCCTTGAATCCATAATTCAATTCAAGGAAAGTTAAGAGTCAAGTGAAGTTATGAGTCAAGTCTAAAAGTTAAGAAGTAAGTCAAGAGGAGTTTATAAATTTTTCAAAAGTCTTTCACAAACGTTTTAATTTTGTTTTAAGACTTAAAGTTCAAGTTAAGTAAAGAGTAAAGAGTAAAGATTGAAGTTCTTTTCTTCAAAAAAGTATATGGGGACTATGTATTCCCAAAGAATTTAAAAATGTTTTCACATTTGAGCAAGAAAGGGAACATCGATTCCAAGAGAGCTTTTAAGCTAAGTTTTGAGTAATTATCTCAAACCAAAGAAAGAATTTTGTTTTAAAAACATATAAGCTAAGTATATTTTGGGAGTAGTATTGAGCACCGATATGGGGATGTGAGTTCATATTAACACAAGTCTCCATAAACCATGTAGCCATCATGGGTAGTAAAGGATCATACATTTTAGATGACTCCTTAAGATGCTTTTAGCATAAACTAGCGGATCCACTTAGTTAAGGCGTCCTATATGACGGCAAAAAATAGGACAGTTCTGGCAGCGGGGGCAATACGTTGTATCACCACTAGGCTCATAGTGGTGGTTGTCGGTTACAGAAACTCCCACAGAAACTATATTACTTTATTATATGAGTAAAGTTGAGTTTGTTATTGCATTTTCTGTAACAAACTAAGTTTCTTTTACTGTTTTATAAAGCTTTTCATATATTGCATGTGTTTCATTGCTTTATTTTGAGTTAAGTTATTCATGAGTTGAGAAGAGCCAAGGTAAGTGTTTCTTTCAGAATTCTTCTCAAGCCTATGTTATGCTAGCATTCCAACTCGCATACTCGTACATTCAATGTACTGATGCTATTTGGCCTGCATAGTCTTATGATGCAGACGCAGGTAACCAGGATCAGCATCCAGCGCCTCGTTGATAAGGTTCAGTACTCAGAGTCAGTGGTGAGCCTCCTAACTTTCTGGAGGGCTCCATTTTACATTGCTTTCTAGTTTTAGTTGTTAGGATGATTGGGGGTCCTGTCCCCACATCCCTCTTTATTTTAGAGGCTTCATAGACAGTTAGTAGTTCATTTTTCTTTACATTATCATTTCATATGTTGAGACTTGAGTTGCCATTTTGACCACGTTAAATGTTGCCTTTTAAACATTCTTAGTTATTTTATTAAACAGTTGAGTAAAGTGCATTTGATCATTGTAATAGTGTTTTTTAAGTCTTCCGCTAAGTAAGTAAGCCAGGCCAAGGGTTCGCTTGGGGCTAGAAATGGTTCTCGAGTGTCGGCCACACCCAGGGTATAGGCTCGGGGCATGACACCCTACAAGAACATGACTTTTCCAGTAGGTCCACATAGGCAGTAAAACCTGCACCAAACACGGTAAATTAATTGTCGTCCCCGATTACGTTCTCCACATATAAGAAGTCACCCTCGATCCTTTTCTTTCTTGCGATTTTTTTGGCAGAAGGCACCGTTTGATTACCCATTGATTTAAGGATATATGCATGCTTGTCCCTGAACAATTCTCCAAACCTCTTAGCAATCGAATTAAATATTGATGCCATGGGATACTCCCTTTCGTCTATCGACATAGCATTGAGTGACTGGGCGATATTTGTGGTCATCACACCATATCTATTTCCAGGAAAATGTGCCCTGCTCCACTTTTCAAAACCAATATCATACTTAAGGACGACGGCTGCCACGGGACATTTGTTCTTGAATTCTACGAAATGATTATCAAACTCTTCCAAAGAATAGGACTTTGTCGTATTGTAGTAAAGATAAAGGTAATATCCACAATAATGATTTACGCGGAGATTTTCACCTAGGTACGCCTCATACAATATATGTGGTGAGCATGATTAAAAACGTTCACAATACGGTTGGCGATACTCTTGTGTCTATCAGAGATTAAAATACAAATATGATTCATCGACCACAATCTCCTTCAACTTCTCCAAGAATAATGTCCAAAATGCATCGTTCTCTTTGTCCACGACACAAAAGGAAATTGGATAAACATGATTCTCCGTATCTTATGCATTGGCGCTCAATAACACGCCCTTGTATTTACCATGTAAATGAGTGTCACCAACCGCAATTACCTTTTTCATGTGGGAAAATCCCTTAATGCAAGCCCCGAAGGTCAAGAAATAATACATGAACCTATGACTATCCTTGTTTACCATGATACAATATCTAGAACTAATATTAAGTGTCTCAAACATGTAGAAAAAATTCGGTAAGCATGAATATCCATTCTCCGCTGTCCCTCGGACCATTTCCTTGGCAACCACACCACCTTTCCAATATTTCCAATAGCTTTGACTACAATGAAAAGAATTAAACATAGCTCTTTGAATCTCTTTTAACACTTGGACCCTTGCCATCACGATCCATATTTACACAGTGAAACAATGACTTTGGTTTAAATTTTTCTATGGCTACTATTGGCATGTTCAACGCCACAACTATGTTCGCCAATGTACTTGTAGATACGAAATCTATCTGAACACTCATATTTTCCTCTCCCGCAACATCCATGCACAATTGTGAGATACACATTTCACCTTTAAGTATTTAGTACAACTCTTCACAGTAACAAAATCAAAAGACTTCTTTGTTGTCGCTTCGACTAATAACAATTGCAACTCATTCTTGTTACTGAAAATTTGGTTTATGCATAAATTAGTTCCATCAAAGAAGGAATGGTTGGATTGTGATCCCAATTCCTGTTCTCCCTGCATTTCTTCACAACATTCGGGTTCGGTATCTTCCGCATCTACTGACTGATTTTCCACGTTAGTTGAACCATCATGTATATTCATTGAATGATCACTCAAACTCTCATTTGAATTATCATCCAAACTCTCCTTTGAATGATCATCCAATCTTTCATCTCCAATAGAATCATTGTCGCCGTTAAATGAATTTGTTGGTTAAATTGTAGGAATCGCATTGACATTTATCCTCAATGTAGGATAGAGCCATCAATACCAATATCTAACATGTACAAGCTCACGTGCCTATCATTTTTTATGAATGTGGGATGTATTTTTCCCCTCCCATTCATTTGATAGCTAATCACCAAGTCATTTGGCTCGCAAGTTAACTCACAGGCCTCAATTACGCTTGCAATCATATCGTCATATGAACCATTGTGATGCAACACAATGGACATTGTCGTCTTACTAAAAGATTTTCGATCTTAGCTTTTGGGAGTCTCCTCCCATACTCCCATATAATCACTAATAACAATAACAAATTTAGCTACTACCATTATAGACTACAAAGATAGATACTAGATTACAGTATCAGTCATTAACGATTGATGAAGTACAATATCCTAACAAAAATGTGACTGAATGAGATCGTGGTTCAAAATTTAGCTCCTACAATGGCGAAATAGATTTTTAATACTTTTAAACTACTAAAATGTATCTTTAATTAGTTATCAAGTGATTATTATGGAAGATTTCTCAAATTTCTAAAATGGCGGGAAACTAATTTTGAAGGTTGGTTTTTGAAATAAAATGGAGTAAACATGAATGTGGAGTAGGAGATGATAATGATTTTACCTTAGAAATGGATATTACGGATGAAAAACTCGTCGGAATCGACAACAGCAAAAACGAGTTGCTCTTGTTTCCGTTTGGAGACTTTTTTCTTTTTTCTAATATAAATTTTAACAATTGCAAATAAATATATTATTCCATATTTGTTGGGGGGGGGGGACAAAGTGGAGATATGGAAACTTAGGGAGGTCTTTGGTATGTGCCAATCAAGGAATATGGATAATATCATTAATAGTGGGTATACCACAAATTATTCAAGACTTGTGACTTAACGTCACATTAAGTCTTTAGAGTGGATATTTTGCCAACTCTCCCTAGTTACTTATCTATATTGTATAGTTTGCTAGGCTATGTGCACTAGATTGTTTGCCGATATTTTAATACTAATAAGCATAATTGTGTATGCATTGACAACATAATGCATACACACATACATGAAAAATTTTCCGCAGCTTTTGGATACCTTTATATAGCGTTGCTTGATGTGCCGTGAAATCGTGGCATATTTGACGCTTAAGAACTATGAACTAACACTGGAATTAAGTGAAATGTTGTACTATTTGATAGGTTTGTTGAATGTGTAGGCAAAAATCTGGTTGGTATAGAAAATGGAAAAGAAGCTGCAAAATGATGATGATTCGAAGTAAAGTTCACCATCAACTTCAAGGACCTTGACCTCCATTACGATCCGTGGTTGAGCTCGTGAAAGTGAAGCAGTGTTGGCCTTGAGAAGATGAAAAGGAGTAATAACCAAGTGACAACCACGAAAGGTTCCACGGGCCATAGCTCTTACCACGGATTGTGGTTCCTACCATAGAGTTGAACCAGTGTGGAAGCAAGGAAGAGTTGGAAGAATGTTGGAATCAAGTGAAGACCACAGACACCATCACGGGCCATGGTCCTTATTACGAACTGTGGTGCAGTTCGTAGTCCTTGTTCCAGTGGGTATCATTGAAGACCCAAACTTTGGGAGGACCACGAAAGGCTTCACAGACCGTGAATCCCTTGACGGGTCATGGTAGTGGTCGTGAAAATGCCCGACAATTCAGTCCTAGTTCGATTAGGACTCACTTTTAACATTCTATTTTTGAACTACTTTAGGTCATTTTTGAATTATTATTCTTCATCTTACGTTTTACGACTAAGAATACAGTATTACTTTTAGCTTTATATTTTGGATTCGGATTATTATCAGTTGGACGGGTGGATTACGATTATCAGATTATCAAGTGGTTGTTGATTTACCAATTATTTTTGTAAGTATTTCTTAACATGTTTTCATTATCCATTACTGATTCTTTACGTGAAAATATGAGTGGCTAAAGACCACGGGTGGGTGTGTGGGATCTATGACGATATTCTAGTTGCGATTTCGTAAAACGAGTAAAAGGTAGTCTTTGTTTACAACCTGTAGTTTACAGCTTTCAGTATCATTTTATTCTATTGAGTGCAAGCTTTAGAAAGGCTTGTATCTAGTGCTTGTTCAAGAGAAAAAGCACCGGTTAGGAAAAAGCTAAACTAAGTTAATGAATTGGAGTTAAAGTTAGAGTTCGACAGAAGAGATCTTTAACACCATACCAAATTAAGCGAAGTCCAATATTGATAACACTTTAAGTTCGATAGAATTATAGTGAATACTATCTTATTAGGCTGAGAAGCGTTAGATTAATTCAACTTGCAAAGGTTCTGTAAATATTGATTTACCTGACACTTAAATTACGGGAGAGCGGTATAATTGATGTCGTAGTGAACACAAAACCTGGTTTCTTTAAATTAATTGAATCAAATTTACAAGGAAATTGTATGTGAACTGTGTAACTAAGTTTTGACTGCAGGTGTTGGTGGTAAAATACATTTCAATCAAACCCAATTTACTTTTCGTGTTATTTGTTTAGGAAATAGTAACGACAATTGAGTAAACGTGTCAGTGAAATTTTATCTGTAAAGAAATTCTCTGTGGGATCGACCTCGACTCTAGTTGAGTTCTGTTAATTGACAACGACCGTTTACACTTCTTATTTAGAGTGTAAGTTTGGACGTAGCAAATTTTGGCGTCGTTGCCGGGGAATTTCAATTCAGAAGTGTTTTACTAGCTTTTATTTGATTGTAGTTATATTTCCTAACTTTTTGTTTTGTTTGGTGTTTGTGTCTCTTTCAAGAGAGTAAGATTGTGCTTGCACAACACTAGAAGCAAAGGAGCCCAATTGCTTCCTTACGACCCTGAATTTTAGAGAACTCTTCGAAAGATGGTTAATGCACAAGAACTAGAGGCTCAGAGACACAGACTGGGACTAGAAGCTGAGTTTGATGCTGCAAAGAATATACATCCAACGGCAGGAATCAATCAACATAGGCCAAGTTTCCAGCAAAATGCTGGAATCAATCAACCTAGGGTAGTAGAGGAGAACAGAGGGGAGGAAGGAGTAGTACATCCCCAACGCCAACCAATAGCCCAAAGGGGTAGAGCTCAACATCCAGCTCATATGATGTATGAAGAAGATGATGTTGACTTGGATGGAGCTGGAGCCACTAGAGCCATAGTTTTACCTGCACTACCCTAGGTGTTAAGTTCACAATCACCAGCAACATGATCCAATTGCTGAACTTGAAAGGTATGTTTAGAGGTGCAGCTGGTGATGATGCTAATCAACACTTGATGAATTTTGTGGCTATCTGTAAGTCACAAGTTATTCCTAGGGTCAACCAAACAACAATGAGATTGAGGTTGTTTCCATTGTCTCTTACTGGAGAGGCAACTAATTGGTTGAATGAGATGCCAGATGAATCCATCAGGACTTGGAATGAGTTGAAGGAAGCTTTCCTGGAACGATTCTTCCCAGAATCAAAAGAGTTGCAGATGAAGGACGAGATTAGTACACATAAGCCGCTACCAAGAGAAGCAATGCATGATACTTGGTGGAGGTTTAGCCAAAAGTTGAAGAAATGCCCCAACCATGATCTTACCGAAAGGCATCTTAAACATGCCTCTTATATGTGTCTAAATTATGTTACTAAACCTGTTGTTGATGCAGTTTGTGAAGGCTCATTTATGATGAAGTCATTTGCGGAGAGCATGCATCTATTGGATAAGGTCTCAAAGAACAACAGAGCATAGTACACTAGAGATGTTGAGGTAGGAGAGCTTGGGTATACATTTGAGCATTCAGCTGAACAGAGGAAGAGAGAAGAAGAAAGGGACCAAGACATGGCACATATGAGGACTCAAATAGACTTACTCACAAAGCACATTGTTGCCAAGTCTGAAAAGGTGAATGATGTGGGACAGTAGAACAGGTATGAAGATCAGGATCTTGACATTGATGAGGAAGCTAACTATTTAGGGAACCAAGGAGGTTTCCAGAATTATAACTCTGGAAATCACAGTTACAATTCTGGAAATGCAGGTCGGAGTTATGCTAGGAATGGTCAGTATGAAAGGCCAGCAAATAGAGACCAAGGAAACTGGCAAAACAGAGATGGGTATAGGAATTATCAAAGTGGTGTATAAGTACCTCCAAGTAATAGAGACCGGGCGAGTGGTAGTTCTAGCGGGTCTAAGCTTGAGGACATAAGGGCTAAGGTACTTCAGAAGGTTGAATCAACCGATGCAGGGGTGAAACAAATAAGGGGTGACTTCTCGAGCATGAGTCATTTGGTGGACTCTCACACCACCTCCATTAAACAAATAGAGCAGCAGTTGGGGAAACTCTTAGCCTCACTGAATCAGAGAAAGAATGGATCACTACCAAGTGATACCATCCAAAATCCCAAGAAGGACGGACACTGTATGGCCATCGCACCAGGAGTGGTAAAGTTCTTTCTGACCCTATTTCTGTAGGTACCAAGTATGAACAGGTCTTGGAGCAAGCTAGCAGAGAGGAGGATGAGACTATACAGGTAGATGATCTGGAGGAGGCTCAACCTAAAGCACAACCTGCGAGAGAAAAAGAGAAAGCGGTTCAGGAAAACCTGCCCTTACAGCAGATTCCCATACCACATCCTCCTTTCCCTCAAAGGCTCAAAAAGAAAGCTGAAGATGGAAAGTTTACAAAATTCATCACCATACTGAAACAACTTTCAGTAAACATTCTATTGGTAGAAGCTCTGGAGCAGATGCCAGGATATGCTAAGTTCATGAAAGACTTGGTTACCAAGAAACAAGCTGTAAGTCATGATTTTTCAATCGATGTTCATCATTGCAGTGCCATTGCTACCAAATCTCTGGTTCATAAAAAAGGAGTATCGAGGTGCATTCACGATACCATGCACCATTGGGTCAATCAAGTTTGCAAAAGCTTTATGTGATCTAGGAGCTAATATAAATCTGATGCCTTTAGCCATTTATGAAAAGTTAGGTTTGGGAGTACCAAAACCTACAACAATGAGGTTGATGATGGTTGATAGGTCAGTAAAGAGGCCAGTGGGAATCCTGTGTGATGTACTGGTAAAGGTGGACACTTTCATCTTTCCAGCTAATTTCATGATTCTGGATTGCGAAGTGGATTTTGAGGTTCCCATCATCTTGGGAAGACCCTTTTTAGCCACAGGAAGAGCTTTAGTAGATGTTGAGAGAGGAGACTTGAAGTTCAGACTCAACACAGATGAGGTGAAGTTCAATATTTGCAGATCAATTAAATAGTCAGGAGATATGAATGTGATATCTTAAATAGAGATGGTCACTGATGAAGACATGAGGGTACCCATAGAAGAGAGAATGACTGTTGAAACATTAGTAGCAATACTGATGAACTTTGATGCTGATTTTCGGTTTGACTATGTAGAGACTGTGAATGCCTTGCAGGGTATGGGAGCACACTCGTATGCTCCAAAGAAATTGGACTTGAACTTGAAAAACAGGCCAAGCCCTCTAGCGAAACCATCCATTGAGGAGCCACCGGTGTTAGAGCTGAAACAGTTACCCACTCACCTCAGGTATGTATTCTTGGGTAGTAATAACACTTTACCTGTGATATTGGCTGCAAATTTGAATGAAGAGCAGGTACAATAGGTGATCAAGGTGCTAAAAAGATACAAAAGAGCCATTGGCTGGACCATTGCTGATATAATTGGAATACCTCCAGGTATTTTCACGCATAAGATTCAGCTTGAGGAAGACGGCAGCCCGAGTATTGAACACCAACGGAGGTTGAACCCACCTATGCAAGAGGTGGTTAATAAAGAAATAATCAAATGGTTAGATAATGGGGTGGTCTACCCTATCTCTGATAGCCACTGGGTCAGTCCAGTGCAGTGTGTGCCTAAAAAGAGAGGTATGATTGTGGTGGCAAATGCCAAGAATAAATTAGTCCCGCAGAGACCAGTCATTGGATGGCGAGTGTGCATGGACTACAGGAAGCTGAACAAGTGGACTTTGAGGGATCATTTCCCTATGCCTTTCATGGACCAGATGCTTGACAGGTTGGCAGGTAAAGGGTAGTACTGTTTCTTAGATGGATACTCTGGCTACAACCAGATATCAATTGCTCCTGACGATCAGGAAAGACCACCTTCACATGTCCTTATGTCACCTTTGTGTTTAAACGCATGCAATTTGGACTATGTAATGCACCAGCCATATTCCAAAGGTGTATGATGTATATCTTTTCAGACACGGTTGAGGACACTCTAAAGGTATTTATGGATGACTTCTCTGTAGTAGGTGATACTTTTGATGACTGTTTGTTGAATCTCAGTAGGGCTTTACAGAGATGTGAGGAAGCCAACTTAGTGCTAAATTGGGAGAAGTGCCACTTCATGGTAAAAGAAGGCATAGTCCTTGGACACAAGGTGTCACATAAAGGATTTGAGGTCAATAAGGCTAAGATTGAGGTGATTGAAAAAGTACCTCTGCCAATCTGTGTCAAGGGTGTTCGAAGCTTCCTAGGACACGCTGGATTTTATAGATGTTTCATCAAGGACTTCTCGAAAATTGCACACCCCATGTGCAAGCTTTTAGAGAATGAAGTGAAATTTGTCTTTGATGAGGCATACCTTAAAGCTTTTGAGTGCCTAAAAGAGAAGCTGATTTCAGCACCAGTGATTATTAGCCTAGACTGGGTAGAGCCGTTTGAGGTGATGTGTGATTCTAGTGGGACTGCGTTAGGAGTTGTGTTAGGATAGAAGAACAACAAGATGTTCCATCCGATTTACTATGCTAGTAAGTCACTAAATGGGGCACATCAAAATTACACAGTCACTAAGCAGGAACTATTGGTTGTCGTGTATGATTTTGAAAAGTTCAGAGCTTATCTGCTGGGCACTAAGGTGATAGTTCACACAGACCATGCTGCCTTGAGTTATCTCATGGCAAAGAAAGATGCCAAGTCTAGGCTGATCCGATGGGTATTGCTTCTCCAAGAGTTTGACTTCGAAGTGAAAGACAAGAGAGGTTGTGAGAACCAAGTAGTTGATAACCTGTCTAGGTTGGAAGCTGCAAAGAAGGAAGAACTTGAGCTTGAGATAGATGACACATTCCTAGATGAGCAGGTATTAGCTGCTACTCTTGACCTTATTCCTTGGTTTGCTGACTATGCTAATTTTTTGGTTAGTGATTTTATGCCTGAGGGGCTAACATATCAACAAAGGAAAAGGTTCCTGCATGATGTAGGCAAGTACTTTTGGGATAGACCATATATGTATAGGATGTGTGCTGACAATATAATTAGGCGATCTATTTCGGAAGTCGAAATGTTGCGCATTTTGGAGGCCTGTCACTCATCTCCAATTGGTGGTCATCATGGTGGTGCTCGAATAGCCTACAAGATACTTCAGTGTGGGTACTACTTGCCCACAATTCATCAAGATACAGTGGACATAGTAAGGACCTGTGATGTATGCCAGCGGCAAGGAGCCATCTCTCGGTGCCATGAGTTACCCATAACACCTATTCTGGAGGTGGAATTGTTTGATGTGTGAGGTATTGACTTCATGGGACCCTTTGTGAGTTCATATGGGAAGAAATATATACTGGTGGTTGTGGACTATGTGTCCAAATGGGTTGAAGTTGTTGCGTTACCTGAGAATGATGGAAAGAGTGTCGTTGGGTTCCTGATAAAGAACATCTTCTTAAGGAAAGAACACCCAGAGCCATTATCTATGATGGTGGGTCTCACTTCTGCAACAAGATTTTTAGTGCACTTCTGACCAAGTATGGGGTAAAACAGCACAAGGTGGCAACACATTATCACCCACAGACTAGTGGTCAAGTGGAGGTCTCTAATAGGGAAATTAAAGCAGTCTTGGCAAAGACAGTGAATGCCAACAAGACAGATTGGGCATGGAAGCTAGATGATGCCCTTTGGGCATATCGGATAGCTTTTAATACACCTATTGGTATGTCTCCATATCAATTGGTGTTTGGAAAGGTATGTCATTTGCCAGTTGAGCTTGAGCATAGAGCACTCTAGGTGTTGAAGAAGCTGAACTAAATTGGAGCAAAACCGCAAACTTGAGGCTAGATCATATCAATGAGATGGATGAGTTTCGTCTAGAGGGATGCACTGTATAAATAGAGGATGAAGCTATATCATGATAAGAATATTGAGAAAATGATCTTTACTCCTGGTGACTTGGTGTTACTCTTCAAATTCAGACTGGGTTTGTTTCCAGGGAAACTGAGGTCTAAATGGTCTGGACCTTTTAAAGTCACACAAGTATTTCAATTTGGTGCTATTGAGCTAGGGAATGATAAAGGAAAGAGGTTCAAAGATAATGGCCAGAGAATCAAGGCATATCTGGGTTTCCCTGATGATGTGAAGATCGTTGAGGAATACAAACTTGATGAAGTCTTAGTAATCAAGTAACATGCATTGCGCCACGACGTTAAATTGTGCGCTGCTTGGGAGGAAACCCATGATGTAATTGTATTCGGTATTTTCCATTTCACTTTTTTTATAGAGTCACTCTGTGCTGATGGGTGCATGAGAGAATAGATAGAAAAATGTAGGATATCGTGCAGACTGAACTTCACGGACAGTACCACGGACGGTGGTGCTCTTCACGGGCGCTTCCACGGTCCGTCAATTGGAGGACAAATTGCAGAAACTACTGGAAATTGCATAAAAGGGTTCATGGAAGGGTTCATGGTCCGTTAAAGTTTGTACGGACCGTCTAGCCTCTCGTGAACCTCAGGTATGAGTGCCAAGTTTTGAAGTTGCAGTCACGGACAAGTTCACGAACCATGATTCCCTTCACGGGCAACTTCACGATATGTGGTCTTTCGCAGTCAAGTGTAGGTCAACCCAGTACTTCCAAGAAACCGACCCGATCCGTTAAAGGTGAAATTAAATTAAAACGTATATATTGCTCTTCAAATGACAAAGGTCAGGTTTTTCTCCTTATTTTTCTCTTCCACGGTTCTTAAGAGGTTTAAAACCGTCCCCATCATCCATAATTTCTAAATTCATCAAAGATTCCAAGCCCTAATCCTATGTTGTCAAGAACCTCAAGTAGCAATCATTGTTTCATCCTTCTGCGCGATATTTGGTTATGAACTCCAAGTAAGTTCTTTCATCACTTGTTGTAAGGTCGGTCTTGTATGACAGTGAGTTGAGTTACTTCGATTTAGTCGAGTTTAGTAATGGATAGTGACTGTAGTAGGTAAGTCGATTTGAGAAGTTTTATTTGTTCTTGTGTGTGAGTCTGCTAAATTGTCCTTGTGGATTTATTTGTGTGTGATTTTTGGTTAAGAAGTAGGGTGAATCAAAATGGGGTTGACAATTCTACATATAGAGAGGTGTTGTTTGTGTTTAACATGGTGGGAAAATGGCTATAACATTATGTAGGGAGGAAGGTGATTGTTTACTGGTCGTGTAAGACTACGACAGGCTTCACGAACCGTAGAAGATGCCACGGGCCGTGAACCTTGTCGTCGACCACACTTGAAGTCCACCCAACCCTCTGATAAAGTTCACGGTCATGATCACGGACCGTGGTAAACTCCACGGGCCATGAAAGTGTTCGTGAACATGCCTTGGTTAGAAAATTCAATCGTCTATCATGTACACTGATTCTGTCCCAACTCCACGAGGGACTTCACGGTCTGTGAAAGTTTTCGTATAGTTTACTTCAATTGTAATTTTTTGTAATATTCATGTATTCAGTTTTTGTTTGTTTTTGATTCCGTGACCTTTCTCGATGATAGATTGGGTGACAGCTTTCTTAAGGCAAGGCGTCACGATGATATTACACAGGGGAAGTCTGAGTACCCGCTAGTGTGTCATTTTATTGATGATTGTACTGAATTGGTGATTTGTTCCTCAGGTTCTATGGGTCCCAGAAGGAAGAATGCTAACAAACCTACCCCCGTCACCGCTTCGCAATCAGAGGTTCATGACGACTCCGAATCAAGTAGGTCTGAGGTGCAAATAAATGTCACACCTGAAGATCATTCGCCTCGGGTGACTAGATCACTGGCTAGAAGAGCTATTCTCCAGGACTCTCCTTCTCAAGCTGAAAAGGAAGGTAGTAGTTCTAATAACGGGAAAAACTCGGGAAGTAAATTTGATGTTGCTGATGGCAGCCAATCTGCAGATGACTCGAGGGGTAGTGCTGCATCTGAAAGTTGTTCTCAGGGTGACACAAGTACCTCTACACCGTGGCTACCACAGAAGCTGAAACTGGAGTACGAGAGGAAGCAATTAATAGAGAGGATGAGGAGGAAATCACCGATGATGATACAATGGTGATGTATGTGAACACTCAAGAACCTAACCCTACATTGAGACCACAGTTGATTGTTTGTTATCGCTTCATGTGGACTGTCAACCGGTCTAAAGAGTTCTTCGACAATGGTATTGTGAACAAAATTGGGGGCTTCAAGAATCGAGCAATCATGCCTGAGACTAGGGTGGTGGTAGCTGATATCAAAGCATTCTCAGACATCTAATAGCTATTTCAGCTCCATCAGTTCGACTGGATGGACAAGGCACCTGGTGAATACTCTAGCCACCTGACCAGAGAATTTTATTCCTCTTATGCAGCTGCATTGATGAATTTTGCTGCGGATACGGAGACCATGAAACGTGGACAGAAAGGCATGGCTATTACCTGGGGACTACTCAACTCAATCATAGTTAGGGGAAAATCAATAGATATTTCTGAGGCGTCGATTAACAGAATATTGTACGGCCCAGAATACTCTGCACCAGCTTCAGTTGGCCTGTTCGAGGGCAAACATCATGAGGTCACCAGTGATGCTACAATAGAAGATCAGACTTCTCGAGAAAGGGTTTTACGCTGGAGTGCAAAGAAGATTCCCATAGATGGGGAAAATGTAGTTTGGGTCACCACAACTCCAGCACTCATCACTAAAGTTTCGCTGTCTTTTCCAGCCAAGGCTTGGTGGGCTGTTGTCCGAGCACAATTGTGACCGATAGCTAATAATAATACTTTGTCACCTTCCCTGGCCTCGTTGGTAGCCTGTCTTATGGTAGGTTACCCGTTCAATGCGGGATGGATAATAGCAATCGAGATGAGAGGCGGGGCGCTAAATGAGAGAGCTGCACTTCCTTTTCCTTGTCTGATAGGGAAATTATGTCGAGGAGCGAACATTCCTACGAACAGCCTGGTTGACATATGGGGTGAAGCATTCAGACTAACCCAGGTTTCTAAAATCAAGGATGTCGCGAACCATCTTTTTGGCGTGAAGTATGCCACTGTGAGTACTTTAGTTGTTGTTCCACATGTCCTACTTGACATCCCACATGCAGATAGAGCTCCAGAATAGGGAGAGTCATCACAATTGTCCATAGAGGCACTACCACCTCCAGTTTCAACCTCCCAGACTCCAGGTACCTTTGTCACTATCCCTATGTTTTTTCTTGAGAAATTGGTTGCAGATCAGCGCCAGACCAGGACATTGGTAAACCAAATTGTGCTCCGGATGCCCCAGCTGATAAAGACAAAGGTGTTAGCTGCGAAAAAGGAGTTCAAAGATGAGATGATGACGGAGCTATCGGTCTTAAAGGACAGAATGGATGGTTTGGAGAACCTTGTTCATGATCGCTTTCAGGCTGCCGGTTCAGCAGATACTGAAGAATTCAGAGCCCAGTTGGCCAAGATGCGCACTCAAATTGCTAAGCTGGCTGAAAAGCCAGTACAGATGCCCACTCCGATTATGCCAGATTCGTTGATGCAAATGTTAAATCAGTCACCCTCTACTCAATCACACGATGATCTTTGGAGAGAACCCCCCACAAGTAAATCCGGCAAGAGAAAACACAAACCTAGAGAACTTGATGAGGAGACCCCCACTGACCCAGCCAGAGAGGCAAGAAGGAAAGAAAAGAGAGCTCGTAGAGCATCAAAGAGGGAAGCTCAGGAAAAGGAAGCCCTAAACAGCAACAGCGAAATGTAGCCTTAGTTGGAGCTTCTGGTAGTGGAGCACCTGCTCCGACTAATGAGGACCAAATTGATCATGTCCCGAGTTCTGAGAGTGCACCCATTGATAAGGGTGCCAATGCTGATCTGATGACCTGCACCTAGAGCGTCGTAGGTATGACCCCTCTTCATGGCCTGTGTATTTTATTATTCTATATCGACTTTGAGGGCAAAGTCCTTTTTATTTGGGGAGGGGGTGGTCAGCAACCTGCCATAGCTGTTAGAAAAATGAAGGTTATTTATGTGTATTATTGTTTTGGTTGTTTTATGTGTTGAGCTGTGCAGCAGCTAATCTGTGAAAATTGAGAACCTGCATCTGAGTTTGACTGTTAGGATCTTTAGATGACATCTTAGATACTGATATGTTGAACATGGTTAATCTGACAAATTAATTGGTGAACCAAGAAACTAACAAAATGCAATCATGTGTAGTGTGTGTAAGTTTTGATTGAAGTCTAACACTAGGAGCACAAACTAAAACTTGCCTAAGTAGTCTTGCTTGAATCTGAAAATAACCGGATAGGAAAGGATCAGTAGGCCATTTTTGTTAAACCAATAAAAAGCCAAAAATAAAAGAACCAAATGAAAAGCTTATCACTTGAACCCAATTTGAGCCTTAAATCAGTCTTTGTTCTTACCCAACATATATCATATCCTTGGTTCTCCAAAGGTACGATATCACAACTCAGGCCAAAAGCCTAAGTTGAGGGTGATTGCAATCCGAACAGAAAGAAGAAGGGAAAAAAAAGATACGACCAGTGAGCTAAATGCATATCAAAATTGCATAAGAAAAAAAAGGAGAAAAGAAAAAGAAAAAAATAAAAATAAAATAAAAAATAGCTACTGGATCGGGCTGAAATAAGAAAAAAAGTGAATCACTCAGAAAAGAGTACGACATTTTGGAAAACCAAGGGATTAGTCACTCACAAAATCAAATATCCATTCCCTAGCCCCGAGCCTATGTTACAAGCCGACAAAGTCCTACAGTGATCCTATTCCAGGTGTTTGAAAGGTAAAGCGTAGAAAGCAAGGGCAAGCCTATGGTAGTTTGTTGTTAGTGTTAGAAATTCATTGAGAGCGTGAGCGTAGTACTCGGTCCCTACCATTATGAGCGAGGGACTTCTTTTGTGTGAGGACACAGTGGTTGCATTTGAAAGTAGATTGTGTGAGCTGATAATTCGCAGGTATAAGCATGATTGACTGAAAGTAATGAGATGTCATGTATTGATCCTTACATGTTAGATTCAGAGGTTTGGGATACAAGTTATGCTTGAAATAGTTGTTGCGTAGGGTCATAAGTCTGTAAATGATGTGAGGACTGATTGTATTTGTTTTGCTCATCACTTGAGGACAAGTAATGGTTCTAAGTTGAGGGTGTTGATGTGCCGTGAAATCGTGGCACATTTGATGCTTAAGAACTATGAACTAACACTGGAATTAAGTGAAATGTTGTACTATTTGATAGGTTTGTAGAATGTGCAGGCAAAAATTTGGTTGGTATAGAAAATGGAAAAGAAGCTGCAAAATGATGATGATTCGAAGTAAAGTTCACCGTCAACTTCACGGACCGTGACCTCCATTACGGTCCATGGTTGAGCTCGTGAAAGTGAAGCAGTATTGGACTTGAGAAAATGAAAAGGAGTAATAACCAAGTGACAACCACGGAAGGTTCCACGGGCCATAGCTCTTACCACGCACTGTGATTCCTACCGTGGAGTTGAACCAGTGTGGAAGCAAGGAAGAGCTGGAAGAATGTTGGAATCAAGTGAAGACCACGGACACCACCACGGGCCGTGGTCCTCGCTACGAACCATGGTGCAGTTCGTACTCCTTGTTCCAGTGGGTATCATTGAAGACCCAAACTTTGGGAAGTCCAAGGGAAGACCACAGAAGGCTTCACGGACCGTGAAGCCCTAGACCGGTCGTGGTAGTGGCCGTGAAAATGCCCGACAATTCAGTCCTAGTTCGATTAGGACTCACATTTAACATTCTATTTTTGAACTACTTTAGGTCATTTTTGAATTATTATTCTTCATCTTACGTTTTACGACTAAGAACACAATATTACTTTAAGCTTTAGATTTTGGATTCGGATTATTATCAATTGGACGGGTGGATTTTGATTATCAGATTATCAAGTGGTTGTTTATTTACCAATTATTTTCGTAAGTATTTCTTAACGTGTTTTCATTATCCATTACTGATTCTTTACGTGAAAACATGAGTGGCTAAATACCACGGCTGGGTGTGTGGGATCTATGACGATATTCTAGTTGCAATTCCGTAAAACGAGTAAAAGGTAGTCTTTGTTTACAACCTGTAGTTTACAGCTTTCATTATCATTTTAGTCTATTGAGTGCACGCTTTAAATAGGCCCGTATCTGGTGTTTGTTCGAGAGAAAAGCACCTGTTAGGAAAAATCTAAACTAAGTTAATGAATTGGAGTTAAAGTTAGAGTTCAAGAGAAGAGATCTTTAACACCATACCAAATTAAGTGAAGTCCAATATTGATAGCCCTTTAAGTTTGAGAGAATTAGAGTGAATATTATCTGATTAGGCGAAGAAGCGTTAGTTTAATTCAACTCGCAAAGGTTCTGTAAACATTGATTTACCTTACACTCAAATTATGGGAGAGCGGTATAATTGATGTCGTAGTGAACACAAAACCAGGTTTCTGTAAATTAACTGAAACAAATTTACAACGAGATCGTATGTGAACTGTGTAACTAAGTTTTGACTACAAGTGTTGGTGGTAAAATACATTTCAATCAAACCCAATTTACTTTCCGTGTTATTTGTTTAGGAAATAGTAACGACAATTGAGTAAACGCGACAGTGAAACTTTATCTGTAAAGAAATTCTCTGTGGGGTCGACCTCAACTCTAGTTGAGTTCTGTAAATTGACAACGACCGTTTACACTTCTTATTTGGAGTGTAAGTTTGGACGTATCACTGCTTCATTTAGGATGTAATATGATTTCTTAATATATTTATTATCTTAATTTTCAATTTTTTGTGCTTTTTATATGAATACATGTAAATGTCTATGTTTGTAACTACATAATTATAGGTAAACATGTGCATATGAATCATTGTAAGCGTGTAGTATCTAATAGCGATGTACTCTTGCAGATCGTCATATCCATGCTTCTCATTGCCTCTATGTGAGTGTTGCTGGTTAAGGTTATTTCTATCTTCAATTCTTGAATCTTGGAGTGACAAAAATTTTGTTTTAAGTTTGTTATCATCCTCAATTCTTGAATCTTCATTGTTGTCTATCATCTATTTCTTGAATGACCAAAATTCCCAAAATTTTCTTATTACTCGGATGTGTATTCATAAAGATGATGATGTGTTTAACTTCTACTGTTCATTTTTATCGATGGTTCAAGTGGTTGAGGATGAACAAACTTGTTTGGTTCTTCTTGTAGTTTATTCTGATTTACTCAATAAACACATTCTGCTATGAAACCCCTCCACAAGAGAATCAATAATGTTTTCCCATCCAAATTTCCACTGTTACATTGTGTATACAGAATGGGATATATGATTTAGCTAGTGATGATTATAAGATCCTTGCAATTAATCTGAATGCAGGTAATAGTCATAATATTTCGATTGAAATTCTTGCGCTAAAAAGTGGTTCCAGAAGAAGAATTGCTTGTCCTACTGGCATTCAGCGTGTTAGAGGTTTTAAGGATTGTGGTAACGAATTATTTGGCATTTGTACATGGAGCATTTCAGAATATTATCCTATCGTTTCATTTAATATTTCAAATGAGGTTGTATGGAGAGATACCATTTTTTAGAGCAAATGTTCAATATATACTCTGCCTACTACTTCATAAACCATAGTGTTTCAGTATTGGAAGGAATACTTTTCTTTTTTTGTACATTTAATAATATGCCAGAGCACGAGGACACTTTTAAGTTGTGGGTAATAAAAGACTATGGTGGCAAAAAAAATTGGACTCAATTGATTACAATATGAGATACTAATCTTTTCTATTCCACCAAGCTGAAATATATGTTTGCACATGGTGAAGTGCTACTACGCTGCAAACGTATCGGGTGTATTCGAGTAGAAATTTGCATTTGAAAAGGTGCAGGGGCAAGCCCTTTTTTGGGCCAAAATAGCCCCAAGATAGAAGATATACTGTTACACGTTCATGGTTCAATATTCTGGTGTTAGGCATAGAGGAATCACACCAATCCATCTCGAATTTGGTGGTTAAACTCTAATGCGGTGATGATATTGTAGGGAATCTAAAAAATGAACCTTCAACCTCAAATGATCAATCAAGAGATTAATTTTTGGACAAAGTTTGTTTTAATTATTTAATTAATTATATTAAATTAAATAATGGCTGAAACGATTTTAATTATTTAATTAATTAACCAAAATGATCCAACCCCACTCGGATCCGTGCGACCTGTGTTTTAAAATATCTTTCCCATTTTATTTGAATTTTCCACCGTTGGAAATGACTATTTTGAAAGGTTGTAACTTTCAGGAACAGTCATGACCATTCTGGAAGGTTGCGAACTTTCATGAACGGCTGTGTGGTTTCTGAAATGTCACAAATTTTGGAAATAATGCTTCTTGGCTATAAATACCTGTGATTCCTCTGACTTTTCACTCACGAAATTTCTGAAGTTCTTCTTCTTCTGCACAATTAAATATTCGTGTACTTTACTGTTGTTGAGTGGCTCACTGACACCATTGTTTTGGGTATCAATACACTAGTCAATAGAATCGTTCTATCCTAGGAGGATCTATTCCTTTAAACCTCGAATACTAGAGGGGAATAATTTCCTTAAGGGGACAGTGTGCATTTAGTGGGCTCGATTTTCTTTCCTTTCTGTTTCATACAATTATTACAGATTCTGATATGTTTTACAGTTATTAATTTCTATTTTTGACTACATGATCTAAACTTTGAAGTTTTATGTTTCTGCAAAGTTAACACATGTTTGGTTTGGTTTGTATTGGTAGAACTTTTTACCTTTTTAATTACAAAATTAAGATACAATCATCATTATTTAGTTAACTATTGACAATTTCTTAGCCATACAATCTAAGTTACAAACTAGATGGCTAGTTGCCATGCATAGTTTAGGTGTGTTTTTTATACTTGTGTCATTAAAAAATAATAGTCTTAAACCAATAAGTATTTTCCAAAACAATATATTTTTCAAAAAAAAATCAATCTCAAGATCAACTTCCTAAAAGAACCAAAAATACCGGATGATGAAAAGCGCCGACAGAACCTAGGGTTTCCTTCCTAGCCAGCAGCTGCGCAGCTCTCATGGCTGCTACGCCCACTGGACGGCCTCCTTTTGAGGCTGTCTAGCCCGCCCCACCACCCGAAACCACAACATACGCCACCCTTTTCAATTCCAGTACTATAAATCCTAAACAATCTGCCCTAATTAACTCAAAAACAATCGCAAAATCAATCAAAATAATTCATGGAGAACCTACTATCACATTTTCAATGGATGAAAGGCAAGACTTTATGATTGAAGAGAGATTGCATCAAGCAGTGGTGTTTAAATTATCTCATGGTGTGCCAGATTTGAAGGTATTAAGGTCAATTTTACCAAAACATCTTTGTACCAAGGACAATTGTTTAATTGACTTACTTGCTCCAAGACAAATTTTGTTGAGATTTGATCATTAGGAAGATTATGTACTAGCTTGATCTCGCTCAGTTAATTATCTTCTCTACAATGGAGAGGAGCACCAATATAGGATTTTTCTATGGTCCATTGGATATAATCCTAAGGAGGAAACAACGTTAGCTGTGGTTTAGATTTCTTTACCGAACTTATCTCCAGATTTGTTTGCAAAGAAGTCTTTGTTGTCTATAGCATCTACAGTTGGGAAACCAATAGCTATAGATAAATCTACTCAAATCAAATCTAGCACAGCTAAAGTCAAGGTTATACTTGATCTAATGGAAAAGCTTCCAAATCGTATAAGATTGCAGTTTGTGGATGGAAAATTTGGTAAGTTGATTGAGGTTTTTCAGGAGATTGTATATGATAATTTACCTTTATATTGCAATTATTGTAAGCACCAAGTTCATGATAAAGATAGTTGTCGTTTGATCTCGAAAAGAAATCAAACTAACAAACAAATTGATGATACCACTAAAGTTTCTTCAAAAGGTACTATCGATAGTGAAAAGTATCAAGGTGATGCGAGAGAAAAACTAAATGAAAAAAGAAAGGTTGTAGATGTCGATCAAAGTAAAGCTACTTCTTTAGATCGACAGTTGGTTGCTGTCACTTCTGAGCAAAATTGTGCACACTCAATGGATGTTGTTACAAGTAATATTGGTGTTCAAACAACTACCGAAAACAAAGGGGAACGCCAAGAGTTGGGGTTGATGCTCCGCGAGTTGGTTCAGGCAAAAAAATAATGGATTCAGGACACAAACTAATGGATACATCTGATGTTGAAGATGCTGAAAATTCTGGGCAGCATGTTTTGCAAGTTGAAACCAAGAATGCAACTAAAAATTGGACACTGGGTGCACACAAAAATTCAACTAGTAATCGGAGTATTTTCCCGACTAGTCGAAATAATTCTCCATGTAGTGAAAAGGGTGCGACTGGAAATTTTTTGACAGTGAGAACAAGCAAGATATTAGTAATGCCTCAAGAGACCTATTATGTTCGAATATCTATAATGCTTTATCGAAGACTACTGGAAAGCAAGTAAAGCTAACAGAGAATGACAACAATTTGATCCAAGAAAAGCAGGTCTCACCACCTACTTTGAAAAGCAAATTAAGTCCAGAAGCTCCCGTATTTGTGCCTAAATGTATGATTGCAAAGAAGAATGAGTCAAGGGCCTTAGTGTCAAATACAATTGATTTGGGCGAGGTTTCTCTTGATGAAGATGAGGAAGAAAATATGCTTGATTTGGGCGAGGATTCTCTTGATGAAGATGAGGAAGATATGTTGGACATATGCTTTGATAGAGTGTCTAGGGAAGGAGATATATCACCTAGGAAACAAAGAAATGGAAGCAACAAAAGTAAAATGAAGACACGTGGAAGGCAACATAGTTGGGACGGTAAAATGACTGAGGAGTTTGTTCCAAGGCACCTACCGATGCGACAAGCAAAGCAGAACTATTTGACAGTATCAATAGGTTCAACAAGATCCAATAAATCCATAAAGAAAGTATGAATTATCAAGTGTTGTTGGATAGGTTTGAAGAAGAAGACAAGAGAAAAATACTTCAAGTTACTTTTGATGGGCAATCAATCTTTTTTAATTCATGCGTTTGTAATAGAAAGTTTGAGGTTGATAACTCAACTTTCTTCTTGATTGGCATATTTTTACATTATTTAAGCATCCTCATTTGTAATATCATCATGGAGTGCATTACAAACTTTGTGGTGATCAGATACTTAGTTTTCTCTAGCTCTTATTTTCTTCATGTTTGTTAGGTAGTAGATGTTAAGTACTTCATTAGGATTAGTAAGGTAAGGTCTAGCCCCCCTTGCTTGCACTTATTCCTATTGATATTTTTTATGTTTAATAAAAGACCAATAGACACTGTCTAGTAGTAAATTTGCTGAAGAAAAAAAAATTCCTAAAAGGTCGAATTATTTTTCCGTCCTCTAATTTGAGGTCATTTTTGGTCGATATTTCTCCAAAAATCAATAGGTCGATTTTATGTATTTTTTAGTAGTGATTTTCCCTTTTGTAAGAAAATAATGGCTAATTGACTGAAACTTTAACACTCGACTACTTAAAAAACAACAAAATTGCTGCCCTTTTATTTATCCACAAAAGCATCTAAAATTTAGACATGGGCCCCTGTTATTTTCGAACAAAACAAAATTAATTTCATTAAGACATTCATATTAAATTTCTTTACCTATAAATATTCTCATACTGTTTTAATTAAAAAATTGAGGGTGTATTTAAGTTCAGTTACTCAAGTAAAGGGGTGTTTGAAGGCTGTCAATTATAAGAAGTTAATAATTCACGCCAAGTTTATAGATATTTTTAATACTTCTCTCTTGTACCATCTAACACAGTTTTCATGTTATGATTTCACTCTACTTAAATTGTAACAATTAATTATATTGGTGGAAAAGTTGGGCATTAGAATAATCATTACAATAAATAAAAGATGTAGCAGTAACAATGTAATAACTATTATATTTTATTTAACAGTAGTAATATAATATGAGTATATATCAATCCTCTATGTATTTGTCGCTAAAAATTTTAGTGGTTTTGAATGTAATAATATTAATGCAATTGTCGCTAAATATTTTAATATTAATATATATTATCATTAAAAGGAAAAAAATATTGCCACTAATGTCTCTTTTATTGTACTGTATGTTGGTGTAAATTTTTTTTTAAAAAAAGACTATGTGGGTGCAATATTTTGTTTTGGATCGTATTTTTTTTTTAAAAGAAAATAAGTCTTTTTGCTTAACTTTGTATAGATCAAACATTGCCAAATAAATTAAATAGAGGGAATAATATTTTAACCAAAAAAAAAAAAAAAACCTATGAAATATGGGAGAAAATCATTCAGACTCCTCTATCTTTGCTTTAAAGTCAAAATCCCCCATGATTTTTTCGTTTAAAAAATTAATCTATGTATTTTCTATGAAAAAATAAATACTTTTTTCAGGGGAAACAAGAAAAGTGAAAAATACTAATTGAGTATATAAGTTAAATGACATTTTATAATAAAATAAAGAAGTAAAATAAAAAATATTAATTTTCTTAATAATAATCAAATTTTAATATCTATTTTGCACAAGTGAAATTAATAGGCATTAATAACTATATAAATATATTTTAATGCAAGTAACACAAAAATAATAAACAAAAATAGTAGTATATTATATAACAAATTCCTAAATGGTTATCGTAAATGAATTTTAAATTATGATTTAAAAAACTGTTTCATCATTGACGATCAGGCCTCGTTTATCTATATAAACATTATTGAATAGGTATATTACATAAACATGTCTTCTAACATGATAAGAATTGACATTTATGTCCTCTAAATTTGGCGTGTATAAGAAGACACTTAAACTTGTATAAAAATGAATAAGTGGACACACACATTCTATATGGCATAATGCAAATCGGTCTGAGTGTATCTCACACAAATTGTCATATAGGACGTGTTTATTTACTTGTTCAACTTTATATAAGTTTAAGTGTCGACTCGTGCGCAAAAATTGAAGCCATAATGTCAGTCAAGTCAAGTTAAAAGACATATTTATATATTATACCTAAAAAAATAAAAGAGTTTAAAACATACATATATATCCATACATACTTAATACATGTGAATTAAAATATCAATCATATAAATAGCATTAGATTTGATGATAAATTCATAAAAAAAATCCTACTTATATGTTAAACAAGTTAATTAATTAAATAAATATCTAGGTTAAAAATTATTCTATTGCATAATTGGATGATTGAAAATGTTAAAGATGAAATAGACATTGTATAGGATAAATGGGAGGGAGAATGTCTATTAGTTAAACTTGAGGAAAAAAATAATATTCAAATAAAATTGAGGTGTGTAAATAATTTTCACTCATAAAGCTAATTGGATTTTAATAAAATAAATCAGAAAAGGAAAACAAATGGAATAAACAATGGCCTGGGATATGATCTACCTCAATTGTCATCATTAACTATATATATTAAATATAAATCTTATCACAATGATGATATCTTTTTTGCCAAGAATTGTCCTATGTTCAATGTTCATTCATGCATATCATAATAATTATCTTTCTATAATGGACAAAAGCAATATGGCAAACAAATAATGAATATTCTAATATATCAATTTGTCTATATACCTATACCACTTGCCTGTATCTGGTGGCAATTACAGTCCCAATCTATTTAACCTTTCAGATATTGTCATTTCTTTAAATATAACAAAAAAAAAAATTCTAAAATTGTTCACATTCTGTATTTTACAGCTAATCGGATCAATATTATATACTATCAAATCATCAAATAAAATACACATTACTCTTTTTATTCTAATTTATGTAAATGAATTTGACTGACATGAAGTTAAGAGGAAAAAAACCCTTTAAAAACATGTGAAAATAAAACATAAATTTTTTAATAATCATAAATTATTGGCCAAACACATACACAGCCCCTCAAACTTGGCCCCATTTTTCATTTTGGCACTCCAACTAAGCCTTGTTTCATTTTAACCCTTGAATTCCATTTTTTCTGTTCCATTTTAACACGAAATATTATTTTTATGATTTCTTTATTTTATATATATTCTTCAAATGCAACTTCTTATTTTAAATCGACA